>CAJVPT010000281.1:0-33812 GCA_910592055.1 Acaulospora colombiana
ATTGGTAGAATCTAAAGGACAACAAATTTGGAAGTATTCATATCAAATTAACTGAAATCCATATAATAGTTGTGATTGGGAGAATCGAGAAAGGATTCATTAATTTTGAAGCACAATCGGTTAAAAAATGTCCTATATATAATATTAAATATGAAAAGGATCAACTCTATGGATTTATTTGAAAAAATAGTTATTTTATACTCAAGTGCTATTGACAAAAACAATACAAGCCAAATCACAAGGGCCTTATCTTCAATAAGGTATCAAACAAAGTTGAGTCAAAAGAAAAGCCTAAATGAAGATTAAATAAAAGAATAGTCAAAGCTGTATTAAATCCACGTCCGCTTCCTGAATTACTTGGAAAAGTTATTAATGTAAAGAAAATAGAAAATGTTTCAGAAGTTTATCCCAATTTCTTGAGTGATGAATCCAGTACAACTTTGATTTGTTTCTTATGATAACAGGAAAAACAAAAGGCCTAAGAAAATATCTCAATTATTTAGCCAAGAATAAAGATAATATACCTTGCATCATCTGGGTTTCTTACTGAAAAACTCTTAGTAATGAATCAATGGGTAAAATTAATGATCTTAAATTATCCGGACTTAGAATCTGTAATTATTAATATGAACAGAATTTATATATAGATAAGTAGGATATTATCATAGTTCAAGTTGAGAGTCTCTCTCATCTAGAATTCTTAGCCCATCCGATTGTAACTATTTTAGATGAAGTCAATGCAATTCAATGTCAAATGAATGGCAGTTCAAATGCACAGGAATCTGAAAATGCAATGCATGATATATTAAGATCAGCTCAACATGTTTTAGTCATGGATGTATTTGCAGATGAAAGTATACTAACATTTTTCAAGGCTTATTGTGATGAAAATATTAGAATAATTGATAATAAATTCCAACCATTTATTGATAAGACTGTTGAGTATCTTTATGATCCAAATAGTAGGGTTGAAGCTATGCGAATTGGATTTGAGTATTTGAAGCAAGGTAAATGCATGGCATTTGTTATAACAAGTTCTAATATGGCTCGAGCATTAGTAAAAAAAGCTTCTAACTTATCTTTCAAAGCTCATGCTTATTATAAAGACATGAATGGAAAACAATGAAAAAAAGACTTTTTAGATATTAATACTGCTTGGAGTAAACTTGATTATGTAGCTTATACAAATACAATAGAAGCAGGTATTTCTTTTGAGATACCTAATCACTTTGACATAGTTATAAGTATTACAAATATTGGAACTCCAGTTAATATAAAAGCATTTATCCAGATAATGTTTAGAATTTGTGATTGTGAAAAGCATATACTTTCTCTTTATTATCAAAAAATTTTCAGTAAATTTTCTCATTCATCGGGTCATGAAAATATTCATGTAGAACTTGCAGTTGTATGGCCCAATAATTTGCCTATAGCAATTAAAGGATATCGTGAATAGGATATAGATAGTGTTTCCTATAAACTTGATCAATTTCCTGCTGTAACATCATTTATTGAAGTTGAATATCAGAAATATCTTTCAACTAGAAATTTTATTGAATTTCATGTAGCCTTATTGCTAGTATAGGAGCAAGTCTTAAATTAATAAAATTGGATAAAACTCAAGAAATTATAGAAATTCATAAAGAAGTTTATAATGAAATTAGGGCTGAAGCATTAATTATCAAGCATACAGATTTTGAAACAATTGTCACTTCTCAAAACCTTACTCCTGAGGAAGCTGAATTCCTTAAACTCAATTAAGAACATTCAGTTGCAGATACTATGGCACTTTAGCATTTTTATATGTGGAATCTTTATAGTAGAAATAATATGAGTATCGAGAATTGAAATAAACTCTGTAATAAAGATTTTGTAGAATGTTTTGGTCTACCTGAACTTAGAAAACATTTTTTATGTCTATCCCATTTTTACAAGCAAGAATATAATAAAGAGAATGCAATAGAAGAATTGAAGGTCAAAGATCTTATATAATGGGAAGATACATACTATAATGCTAAAGATAATTTCGAGGATTCTGTAACAAAAGATTTATACAAAACATATTTAGCAAATCATTGGGATGTTGTATGAGGACTTTTACATTTGCTTAGTTTTATAGATATAGATAATAAACGTATTCTTTCTAACAATCAGATAAAAATTGCGTTTAAGGTATTTCGTGAAAAATTTATAGAAATTTGAAGTCAAGCTTTATTGCTCTTTGGCCTTAGGTCTCATGCAAAAGAAATACCAGATCTTAACTCAGCTATAAAGGCAATCAATACAATTGTTGGCAATTGGTGTGGCTATACTATAAAAAGTAAACAGAAATTGGTAGAATCTAAAGGACAACAAATTTGGAAGTATTCATATCAAATTAACTGAAATCCATATAATAGTTGTGATTTTAATAATCAAGAAAAAGTAATAGCTAGGAAGTTAGATGATCCTGAATATTTCCCTATAAATCCAATTCTTCCATCATATAAATCAAAAATAAATAATGAAATTCAGGATCTTTTCAATTCTGTATCTATTACTAATAACACTAATTCAGATTATATAGAGTATAAAGTTTCTGATTTATCTAGTAATATGATTGATAAAAAAGTTTTATCTTTAAAAATACCAGCCCATAATCAATCTGCTGGTTTTTTCAAGATAGATGCTATATTGATACTACTATTAGGAAAGTCAACACAGTTGAAAAAAAATACCTGAATCCTTGACCACTCTATTTTCAATATTTCTCATTAAAAATAAATCTAATGTGGATATGCTTGTCTTTTATCTACAACAAAAATTCCAAATGTCAAAAGAAAAATTAGAACAATGGTGAGCTAAGATTGCTGTTGAAATGTAGGATAACTATAATTATTGAAAAAAAAAGTACGAGAGCATGGATAAGATCACTTTCTTAGAATATAAATGCAATTTTGAGGCTAAATGAAAGTTTCTACTATTTCGCACAAAAAAGAATTGAAAAATAAATCTTTAGCAATCATTGAATATGTATAATGGTTATAAAACAAAGTAGATACAAGATATCAAGATAATATTATCTAATTAAGTAATAATTTCTGAAGGAGAGAGATTGCTACATTTAACTAGTCATTCATCTTGGGTAGGAGGGTTTTTGTCGCCTCTTACAATGAGTATGCAGAAAAATTCAAATAAAAAATTAATACTTTGATATCTAGATTATATAATGAGTTTTTGTATCATATAATTTTGGATGGATAACCAAATATTTATTAAAAAGGTTTTTGAGTTGCAGGTGAATTCAGGTGCAGATTTATATATCTGCTAAATAAAATTTCATGTAAGTGCTTCCGATATATAAAATAAGATAAGTGTTCACATTAAAAAAAAAAACATGTATATAATTTACTAAATAATCAATAATCATTTTTGTGTTATGCATTTTTTGATTAAAATGCAATTTCAAAAGCTATATACATCTGAATACGAACATGTGAGTGAACAAAATTATATAAAGTACATATTCGATCATTCCTCATCTCGATAACCATTTTTGATTGAGATAAAATTATGCTTTGGATGTTTATCAGTATAAAGATATAAATTATATAAGAAATAGTTTAAAAATTGTGAAACATAGTATATGTTAAGGTTATTAAAAAAGTAATATGTCAAGGTTATCAAAAAATAATACATCAAGATTATCAAAAAAGTAATACATCAAGGTTATCAAAAAAGTAATACGTCAAGATTATCAAAAAAGTAATATATCAAAGTTATCAAAAATATATACAAAAAGAATCAAATTTTTTAACATAAAACAAAATACTCGAAGACATTAACTATGCAAGAAAGAGTTCTAGAATCAAAAAAATATAGCAAACTTTTGGTAATATGTCAAAATATAATATTATAAGGAAAAAGGTAAAATAAATTGTGCTTTGACATATTATCAAATAAGTGATAACAATTCAGCACTACGTGCCTTATTATCAAGTAATATTTGAATGAATTATGTGAAGCTAATAACTACTAACAATCAGCATTATATGCCTTATTATCAAGTGATATTTGAATGAATTAAAATAGTTAACAATTTGACACTACGTATCTTATCATAGGATGCTTTGATGTATTATCAAATATGTTAACAATTCAGCATTATGTGTCTTATCCGTAATCAATATTCAAGTGTATTACAATAGTTAACAATTCGGCACTACGTGCCTCATCTTTGATCCACAAATGACGATATATGATTATATACATTATCAGATATATTTTTTTGTTTATATGACCTAACAATAGAAATCGAGCATAACTACTAAACTAGTATACATTATATGCATATGGTCTGATATACAAAATACACCATCTTGATGCATATTATAAAAAGCAAAATACATGTTACTCAAGTATGACCTAAAAGCAAAATGAGTGTCATGCTGGTGCATATTTCAGCAGTTTTCAATCGACAATATAAATATAATCTATATAGCACCCAATATGTAGATTATAACTATCACGAAAATATGTTGTGACAACAGAAATGTGACACCATCTTTCATGTCATGAAGACAGAAATGTGACATTGTCATCTATTGGAATAGTTATAGCCTGAATTAAGTGGTATAATTATAGTCTGTACAGACTATAATTATACCACTTTGGGTAATAAAAGATATATATTAGTAAAATTCCTTTAACTATGTATAACTATTGGAAGGTAATATATTAAAATAATATAGTTCAATTTCTACTAAATCATATAAAAACCTAGGGATCTATTATAATAAGTCATCTCTCTATTACAGATAGATAAAAAATCACTGTTCAAAGAAGGTTGAAATCAAGTATGTCCTAGAAATAAAGATATCCATTAGGTAATAAGTCTTTTCAGATAGTATACAAGAAAGAAATCAAGATCAAGAATATATAAGTTTATTAGACAGTTAGAAAAAGAAAAAATATTTCAATTGGATATTTTTTATTGAGAAGAAATCTTAAAAATTAGTACTAGTCAAAATTGTATTATTTGATAGCTAAATTATTGTCAAATTCAATTAAATTTACTAATAAAAATATTGTCAAATTCTTTTTGATTGCTGCTACTTGACATATTACTATTTTGACAATAAAGTGGTAATCAAAAATTCAGCAATCAAAAATTTGACAATCAAAAATTCGGTGACCAAAAATTCAACAATCAAAAAATTCAGCAATCAAAAATTTATTAATTAAAAGTTTTAACAATAAATTGTCAAAAAATTCATTAACAATTCATCAAATAATTCATTAATAATTCAACAAAAATTCATTAAAAGTTCATTACAAAATTATTTATTAATAATTCAATAAAAATTTGACATTAATTTATTAATAATTCACTAAAAATTCATTAACAATTTATCAACTATTCATTAAAAATTTGTCAACTATTCATCAAAACTATTCATTAAAAATTTATTAACAATTCATTAAAAATTCAACAACTATTCATTAAATTATTCATTAAAAGTTTATTGATCATTCATTAAAAATTCGATAACTATTTATCAAAAAATTTATAAAACTTGCAAAAAAAATCATTTATATTTATATATTATTTGATATTATTCTGATTAGGAAAAACTAATTAATCAATTCAAAAAATCTTTTATCATTAAAAAACTTTAAAATATTTTTCAATATATAAAATAATCACAAATAATTAATTTTTATTATTATTATAGAAATCAAAGATATTACTCGACTAATTTATAACTTTATGCATAGTAGATCGTTTCAAAAGTTTATTAATAAAATGGAGTTATCAAGTATATTTACAAGAGGATGGTTTGGATCGAGTAATTCGAATCTCATTGAAAAAAAAAAAGCATGCGTCAATACTTTCTTTCTAAGACCGAGGCCAATCATAATATCAACTATTTTTTATTCAAACAAAATAAACGTTGATTCAATAAATAAAAAAGTTTAAAGATATTTATCGCATATCTCGACTACCCATATACGTATATTAATTAGAACATCGGTGGCATAAAATGCCGTTGTAATTTAGTCCGCGTAAATAAGACATTTTTAACTAATTAATTAAGTACATGTACTTGCACATATTAAAGAAGGGATTTCTTAAAAGATTGGGATGAAATTCAAAGAAAAATTATTACCATTATTATTGTAATTGTGATGATAAATAAGGGAGAAAGAATCAGAAACAAAATACGTCAATTGCATTAGAAAGAGATCATGCATTCGTAAGAAAAATTAAGCCAAATGGGTGATGATGACAATACCATAAGCCCCGAAAGATAAAACCCGATGCATTTCGCATAAGTAAGTAAGTTATATCAGGTAATGATACCAATTATATTTGTTTATTTGTGTTGTACGTCCTATCCATATTAGTATAAAAATATCAAATTTACCAAAATAAAATAATCGAAACTAAAGTATCGAGTGTTGAAAAAATTTTTGAACATTTAGATTTGAATCGAATCATTCGAAGAGGGAAGGATATACGGGCCTTCATAGTCCGAAAAAGTACATCCATGCAAGAGAACGAGGATGCGTAAAACAGGCGTAGCAATTAATGGTTGATACAGTCGCTTATCTTTGATTTGTACTTTCGCACGTACGGTACATACGTATAAATTTTTTTTTTTTTTAATGTATTAATGTACTACAATGCATGACCCTATATGTGACCAATCTGATTTTAGGTTCCTGATCCGCAAATGATATCGTCATATGTTCTCTTCCGGTACCATATATTAATAGAATCCTCTTGATCTCGCAAGCTTCCACTTAACAATAATTCTTTCTTTCTAACACCAACATAATGGGTGAAGCCTTGGTTTATGAAGATACTCCTTTCGCCGACTATCTTTCTGGTAGGACATGAGATATTGTTCTTTTTAAAGAATTTTCCCTTTACATAATTTAATGCGACCATGCAACCACTACTTTTTAGAAATTGGTAGTAAGGAAGAACTAACCAAACAACCGGAGATTTACGAATTAGAAGCTTCACAAAGTGAAGGAAACTCTCAATCCAGATTCTCGCACCTCTTACACGAAGTTTTTGATTATCTTCATGTTCGTCTACTATTTTGTATAATTTTATCTTTCAATCAGAGAATTGCAATGGCTGCTAACTTCGCACTTTTTTTTTTTAGGAAACGTTGTCAACGGCACTTCCTCTGCAAGAAGAGAACGAGTTTGAAGAACGTTTCAAATATCTGCTATGCACTTCACATCTCTTAAACGACACCCTATCGATATACTTTTACGATAGCAGAAAACCAAACCCTATCGATAAAAAAGAAGCTGGACTGTATTTTGGAGGAATCTCACGGCGTAGTTTTGAGATCCTGTTGAGTTCATTGATCGGACTGACTGTGGTTTTCCTGACATGGTTGTTACGCGACAATGGTTCGAAGGATATCGGTACAAAGATGATGCAACTGCCTATCGTACTCGTCTTGGCTTTGTTAGCCTCATTTTTCTTATACCGCCGCATGGTAACAAAAAAGTTTGGAATTCATAATATTACGTGTCTCCTTTAATGTCTGCCTAATTTTTTTGAATGGTTTAATTATTAGCGACGAAAAGTTATGAAAACTCTTCATAACTCGGCCTTGCACTTTTTGGAGACCCTCGTCTATAATTGTCAAAATTTTGATCTTAAGGTTAACAAGGCATTGATAATGATCCAAGAGATTGAACTAGTTTCTCGCGGTTATAGATTGTATCCTCTTATATTGTAGATTAATATTTACAAACATCGTTTTTCATTTTTATTCTTGTTTTTCTTAACTGAACCGATCGACCGTTAACAACAGATCTATGCCTCTTTCTCCAATATCTCGCATCGAGCAAGGCTCAAAAAACCGACGTTGTGGCATGCTGCGGGAAACCGTGTATAATATACTTCAGGAGGCGTTCATAAGTTATAGCGAAGCCATATTATTGATGCAACCAGAAATCTCAAAAAGTAATTTAACCATCATGTATAATATGTATAACATCACTCCCTGTCCGGAAGGTGATGTATGGGACGTGGAGGATGAAAAAGAAAAATATACTCTTGAGAACCTGAAGCAATGTTTTCAGATGATGCACGCAAAACGAAGAGAATGTCTTTGTCACTTTCTTGCATTGGATGTAATGACTCCTGGAAGAGATTCTCATCGAAGAGATTACGAGTATCATTGGGCTGCAGTTAATGGTCATTTAGATAGAGCGGGTATAATAACTGGAAGTTATTTGGATAGAATTAACGTTGCTTCTGCTAGTGACTTGCGTAAGTAAGACTTAACATTCTCCCTCCTCATCAATCTTCTACTTATCTTACGAAAACTATGACATCATATCCAGACACTGTGCAAACGCCGAAGCAAGACATTTTGTTGCAACCAACACCTACGACGATCACGAACAAAAAACTTAAAGCCTACCTTCATCGCTTGGCTTCTATCGAACAGCATATTCGTTGTGTCCAGGCGAAATTGTACATCTGTAATGAGGATGCTCGCAAATATTTTGAAAATGATGGTATAATTGACCTTGACGTTATATTGTGATAACCATGTGACACATTATATTCAGAGATTTTATTATTTTTTGATAGAACGTATAGCTGAAGGAAATAGAGAACAACTGCTGAGTCAATATGAATCAATAACAAAAGATTTTACGTACATGTTCCAAGAATGGGAAGATGGAAAGAAAGCACTAAAAGATATAATAGAGCCATCATCCGCTGATTCTGATATGAGTTCTAGTCTTCCATCGCTTGATGGGGATACAGAAACCCTAAATGATTCGGATGAGAATGTTTCCGAAAAAGCGCTTACTATTGATTGGTCACAAATAGATGAACCTCTGGATGTACAAGAACAAGTTTTCGTGGCAGAAGTAGAGGCTGAACAAATAACGAAGGTGAGCACACGCTTTTCGAGTTTTGTTTAATTCGCGAGATTTTTTTTCTGATATTTTGATCGAGTCAGAAACCAACAAGAGAAGAAAGAATTGCAATCCAAAAGATTAAAAGAAATGAAGAGGTAAATTAAAGAGTTAATGTTATATCACTTAACGTTCATAAAAACATGCTCACAAAATGATTTATCCAGGCGAAAGCAAGGGCAGCAAAGGCTGACTCGGAACGGATGGTGCATGAATTAAAGGATGTGTTGTTGGTACGACGGAGGCCAAAGAGCTTTGAGGATGAGATTCTACAGCCTTCGAAGAATTTTGAGCGAATACAGATTCAGGGTGCTCGTGAAGTCGTAACAAACTGAGATGGTAAATATGGCGCAGTTACTTCACAAGAAAATCAAAGGCACATTTATCTACAGAGTCAAACCGAAGGCGGTGGATTCATTAGTAAAAAATTTTGCAAAATTCGGTTTAAACGGAGTTTACTTGGTAAATTCGATTTATCGAGGTGAAATCACCATGATTGGTTTTACCCTATTCTCGGTTTATCAGGGTAATTACTTCGGTGTAACGGGGTTCTAATTAACGGGTTTATCACAATCCATTTCCTACATCCACTATCACAAAAAATTTTATAAACATTTTATATCGCATTTTTCGGCTACATTCCATTGTACTATACATTATTATCACATGATTATGAACCTCAATTCCTAGCAGTTTCTTGACTGAATTTCATTGAAATGAAAGCTTCAGAAACTCGATGGGCATCTAAAAATTATAAAACATCGCATTTGGTTAAATTTTTTTACCAGAACATATTGCTCACGAAACTTTTATTTTTTCGAAATATATTCTCTCACAAAATTTATTTCAAAATTCAGAAACAAAATGTATTATCTACAAAAAACTATCTCAACTAGTTAAGCATCGATAATCTGTAATGAACATGAGTTGTTGTTTTTCATTAGAATTGAATTTTCTGTATATTACTGCTATCATTTTTTTTTTTGAAAAAAATTAGTAAAACTAATTAGAAATCGAATGATATATTTCAAATTTATTATACTATTTATTTTTTTTTAATTTTATTTTTACGTTTAAAACTTTTAATTAATATTTTAACTTGATTGTTTCTTAAGTAAATTTTCAATTAAATTACTATTTTAAGATTGATACTAAGAAAACAATAAATATTATAACTTTTAAATGTCTTTTTAATTTAATTTAATTTATAATTGTTAAAAAATTTTATTTTTGAAGAACCACAAGTCTATAGCTTAAGTGATAGAGTTCTATAATTTTCAAATAATGTTTTCTAGTTCAAATTTATCAGGGAATACATTAAAAATTAATAACCAAGTTATACAAGAATAAGACTTTTGATTTTCTATTAATTATTAGATTGAAACTAATCTATTATAAAAATTATATAAAGAACAATTTTTAATCTGATTGTACTAATTATATTTAATTTATTTCTTTTAAACTAGTTAAGAAACTAATTCTCAAATCTTACTTTTAAAACTGTTGTAATTGCATAATATATATTATTTTTAATAAAATTTTAATATAAAAAAATATTTATATATCAATATTAATAAAGATATCTCAATATAATATAGAATAAAAAATAAATAATTAAAAGACCTGTGAGTCAATAGCACAATAGTAGTGCTCCCAGGTCGCAATCACAAGATCTGTAGTTCAATACCACTTAAGGATCAAAATCAAAAATTATTCTTCTGATCAGGTTTTACCGGTTATCCTGTGAAAGTCGTATCCAATCATCCGGAACAAGTTCTAATCAGGTTAGGCTGCATGAAAATGGAACTTCTGACCTTTCATCAATCAGGGGCTAAGATCTACAGTCGTACTACTGAAAGGATTGCATGAAAAAGGTTTCTGGTCTAGCTTCCCACAAAAACATCTCAAGCCCACTCTGATTTGACAGCCTTCAGGACCCCGCTCTTCTAGCTCAGAATATCCCAATCTGATGTTCCGCTTAATTAAAAATCAGTCAATAGGGACTGGTCTGATGCCACAGGTGGTAACAAAGAAGAAAAGTGCCCCCTTCCGAGATCTAAGCGAATAATATATCTGAGAATATTGGAGGGTGTTATATATCCTGTTGGGTACACATAACTATAGACTAGCTTAATGAAACAATAAAAATTTGTAAGCTCAATACTAACTAGCCTAGACTAACCGTTGATAACTGTGTATTAACCATCCAGCCCCTAGCTAAGTCTATTCACTCACAGAGTGGTTACAGGTCTATCTAGGACAAACCGCAATAGGTTATCATTAAGCTGCATAGATATAGAAATATATGGTTTATAGAAGATGATTGATGTAATTGCTGTAGAATTTAATTATCCATTAAATTAAGTTAATTCTTAAATAAAGCTTGCATCTAATACCAGTTATGGTTCAATTAAAAAAAATAATAAAAATAAAAATAAATAATTAAAAAATAGATAAAGTTGTTTTCTTTAATGTTAAAAATAGTAAGAAAAGAATAATACTAATAATTTTAAGGTGATATGTAAAATCAAGTAAATAGAAAGAATGAAATCTTATTAGATTAATTAAACTTTTTACTAATTATATAACTTAACTTTTTTATTATAATATAATAAAAACTAAATTGAATCAAATTAAATAATTTAAACTAATAATAAAAAATTTTCTTATTATAGATCTTTTTAAACAAATAAACTATTTTATTTAAAGTTTAAAATAAATACATTATTAGATAAAATAAATAATAAAATAATATTAATTTATATATAATATTATATATAGAAATATTTTAAATTTTAATTTATTTTTTTTTAAGTGCTGGCATAATCATGCCATTTAACTTTTATTTATTCATTAATATTTCCTTTTCATAAATTTAATTGCAATGAAAAATACATTCATGAAAGTGAAAAGACCAATAGCTTAGTATTATAGCCAAAACTATAAATTCTGTAACTTACTATAGTCCACATTTGTAAATATTAATGTGTCATGACTCCACTAATACTAATTTTGAGTGTAAACAAGGTATTGAAAGAAAAACTATTGCTTAAGATATTGATTATACTTGAATTGATAGTTGAATGTACAAGTGTTTGAAGATTTGTGTGAAATGTTCATGACCTTAATTGTAGTTTTTATTAATTGTATCTGTTTGGTTATTACAAATAAGTAATTATACATATATATTATAGTAAATCTATTTTATATGAATAGCTGTATATATATTTAACTAATGCTATATATAATCGCTATTGACTCAAACTTCAAAGCTAGAAGACTGCATGATTCTGTCTTAATTATTCCTAGAATAATTTTTTATTAAGAGTATTTTAATTATCAGACTATCGAATTCAGTATCTTAGATCCCAGTTTTTGATCCTTCAAAATGATTCATGAATTTTTTCTTTTACTAAGGTCTCCTGATAATTAAGTTTGTGAAAGTCGACATAGTTACATATATGAGAATAAATCCTAAAAGGCATGCTACCAATTTGGGAGATCTACTCTTCTTCTTATTATTTTTAATTAATAATGTGATTATATCAATGATAATACTATTTGATTTCAAATCACAACCTGATCGCAATCTATATATATATCAGATGCTATATTAGAAACATCAGTTAATTTATAGTTATACCAATAGATAAGTTCTTTTTTTTTATCAAGCTGGTCTTGTATTTTATTGATGGAATTAAACCTGAGTCTTGTGATCTTGCCTTTTTATAAAATACTAACCACTATATTATTGATCTATCGGCTCTTGTTTTATTGTCATACTTGAATCACTGGATCATTATCATGAGATAAATAAGATATTTGTATCATCTGTAGCTTATTTTTCACTTGGTCCTTATATAGTATTGAACTTTGAATCTAGTGATTATAACTTGGGAGCATTATTATAGTGCTATGAACCCACAGATCATTTTGAGTTTTAATTAATTAATAAAGTTTATATATACTATATATACTATATTTTATTTTTTTTTAAAAAAAATTATTTTTAAATTATATTTTATGAATTTATTTTTATTTATTTAATTAATTTATAATTGGATTATTATAATAAATTTTTATTAGAATATTAAATAAATATTTATAATATTAAATTAATTTTTATACAATAATTAACTTATTTTTTAAAAAAAATCTCTTTCTATTAATTTTTCTTTTTTTAAAAAATTTTTTTTTTTAATAATTTTCTCGAAAAAGATGAATTAGTTTAAATATACAAGGAAAAACAAATATTCTTTAAACTAAACTATCAAATATTTTTAACACATATATAACAAGCTATCCAAAAACATCCAGGAAAGAGATATACACTACTTTATTAATTTTCTTTTATTTCTTTTCTTAAAAATTTTTTAGAAAAAATAAAAGAGACCTGTAAACTGATTCACAGTTAGAAAAAGAGAGTCAATATTAACTTCACACAGTTCACAGTCAGGTCAGTACAGATTAATACCTTTCTTAACACTATAAGAAATTCAAAAAATAATTAAGTTTACTTGATAAATTAAGTTGCTTCAGTTATTTAAAAGTTTAGAAGAACATCAAAGCTCTCTAAAGACAAGACAGTTTAAATATACATACATACATAAACAACATATCGATCCTTTATCTTGTCACATAAATATGAATATATAAAAAGCAGACAAGCAAAACAAGTATATATATAAAAGTAACAATCAAAATACATACATACACATATAACTTGTCATCTAAACAAGTTGATAAATACTCTATATAAATATAATAACAACTTTTAAAATTAGAATAGAATTATTAACATAAATAAATAAATATACTAAAATAATAAACAAAGTTTTTCTGTATTATCTAATCAAAATATATAAATAATAACAATCTCAGAAAGATTTATTCGTAATCTCAAAATAGATCAAAGATAAATATAAATAAGCATTCATATAATTTATAAATAGATTTGAGCCATTAAATATGAATAGAATATAATGTATGTTACAAATAGTCAGCAAGAAAAAAGAGGATATAGTAAATACTCTAATCAACTTTTCAAGAAAATATGACAAACACTCTACTCTATAGGCCTTATAACAATTACTATAACAAAGAAATAGTGAATCCAATAGATCAATAATCTTATCATTAGAAATATATACTATCTTAGACAACATTATAGCTAAGATATTGAAAGTTGATATGACAACTTTTCACAAGAAATAAATTCTAACTTAGCATATTACATATGTATCTTTGGCAATATGATAAAGGAATAAAAAAAGATTTTCTATAACTTTATATCGAAGACAAGTTTATGGAAATTATCAAGAACCCTTAAAACCATATTAAATCAGAGTAATAATCAATAGAGATCATCAAAAAAACAAATAATGAATTAATAGTAAACAATGAAGCAATAATGATATATATATATAATATAAAAAGGTTAACCAAAGAAAAAGTTATCAAGGTCAAAATAGTAATATTCAACAAAGATACTATAAAACCCTAGGCTGTCCAGCAACAAGAAGCAATAAAGAACCATTAAGAAATTCTAGAAGTTTATTAGAGAACCAAAATAGAAAACAGTATAATGAACCAGAGCTTAAAAATAAGCAAGATTTACTAAAGCTTATAATAACAAATCTGGAAAAGTTAAATAGAAGAATTGTCAAGCTTGAAGGCAAATCATGATTTAACTGACAAAAGAAAGGAGAGTCAGGATAAGTAGATCACTACTAAAATATCACACCAGTTGATTAAGATAGATATAGAGAGAAAGAGTCTGGTTCTTCCTTAATACAGACTTATAATAAGGGTAAAGTACAAACCATGAATTCAGATAAAACTATAGGACAAGGTAGTAACTTAAACATAGATAAATTTCTATAAAATAAGTATATTACTTTTCTGAGAAGTCAAAATAAAGATAAGCAAATAGAGAATACAAAAGGGGTAGAAGAAGATATTCAAAAAAGAGTGGTAAAAATAGACACACATAACATCTGAAATGTAATAAACAAGACAAATTACAAAGTCTTATTGAAGAGATATAGGAACAAAAAATAGATATAATGGAAATATGTAAAACTAAGCTAACCCAAATCAATACAAAATGAGCTTTTGGCAATCAAAAAATTTACAAGTATTTTTATAGTATCCATAGAGATATACCATTTGGAGCAGAAGCCAGCCTCCTAATTAGAAAAGATTTGAAAAAAAAATAACATTGATAGAAAAAGAGGAAGGTTATATAATAGTAGTTAACTTTCTCATAAAAAAGAAAAAAGTTTGTATTATACAGATTAACATTCCTTCAGTTAAACAGCAATACAAAAAGGTGCAAGAAAAGTTAATCAGTCTTATCAAAAGGAAGCAAATACAAAGCTTTTATATAATAATAATGGGTAATTTCAATGTTATCTATAATTCATTAGAAGATAAAACAACATTCTTTAAGACTAAGTTTAGATTTTCTTGGTATCCTAAAATTCCATTGTTTAACTTTCTGAATAAATAAAGCTTTATAGATATTCTGGTAGTATAGGAAGGCAAAAACAAAATCTCAACATAGTGGGATACCACAAGCAATAGTAGAATTAATTATATTTAAATATCATAAGGCCTAATAAAATATCTATATCTGTAATTCGATAATTAAGAAAAATAAAAATTCACAAAAAGTAATTATATCATACTGATAATTACTCTCCAAAATGAAAACCTCTTTACAAGAAGTCTTAGGAAGTAATCATACAATATTGATAATTTCTCTTCAAGATGAAGATCTCTTTATAAGAAGTCCAACTATCAAATCAAAAACACAAAACAAAAGAAGAATTGACATAAAAAAATCTTCATTAGAACAGTGGCAAGCCTATCAAGAAAACTTGAACTATAAGTTCAAGACAAAACTGAAATCCTTTATTTTAGAAGAACCTGAAGTAAATAAAAAAGAAAAGCTCACAAACAAGATTTGGAAAGTCTTTAAAAAACAAATATGTAAAACAGCTTTTAACAAGTATAAAACTAAGAAGATCATATTATATAAAAAAAAAAATGATAGATATGGTCTTGAATTTATTAAATATAAAAAAATCTTGTAACTAAAAAAATTTTTCAAGAAAGCAGAAATCACAAAAGAAACAAAAAAGCTACAAAACCTTTGCAAAGCAATAAAGAAATATAATGCCATCCACAACCTATATCATTAGATCAAAAATTATTGTATACAATATAGCATCTTTAACATGCCCTGAATATTATTAAAAAAGGATATTCAAGATGCAATAGAAGGTCTAAAGTTTATAAGTCAAAAACTTGAAGCCAAAAAGACAAGAGATATCATAAAAACTATATTAAAACAAAGATGTGAAGATCTAAAAAACAATAAAAAAAGGATAGTAGGCTTCTTAACCAATAAAAAAAGAAGTAAGATTATACTAGACAGGATCAAAATTAGGCAAAGTGATATCAAATATATAATAACAAAAAAAAATAAAATCAAAAAAGAGATAAGATAATATCACCTAGAAGCCTTTAAAAAAAGAAAATTCAATTTTGACAACTTGATAGAAGATTGGAAAGAGAAGTACAATCCCAAAAACTATATTTAAGATAGCTGATATAAGAATCTTCTTGAACCAATCTCACAGGAAGAATTATGTGAAATACTCCAGATACTTTCCAATAACAAGGCCCCAGACAAATCTCAAATTAGCTATAAGATATGAAAGAGATTAAGTTAAGATGAAAAAGAATATCTGAGAAAAATACTTAATAACTTCTTGAAATAGAAAGTTACTCAAATATTCTGAACGCAAAGTCATATATATCCTATAGCCAAATCAAAGCCTTAGGAATGTGAACTTTTAAATACAAAACCTATCATGTTACTGGAGACTACTAGAAAGTGTTTTACCAAAGTTCTAATAAATAGAATGGGAAATATTTATAAGATTCATAATATTCTTAGAGAACCCAACTATATAAGATTACCAGGAAAAAATATAGTAGAACTGATTCAAATTCTTAATAATATCTGTGAAAATGCTAAAGAGAACAAAAAAAAGTTATGGATATTGTTTCAAGATACAGTCAACACTTATAATACTATTAGTCTGGACATACTAGTAAAAGTAATGAAAAGAATCAAGGTACCTAAAGATTTTACCAAAATCATGATGAGCCTTTTCAAAAATAGAGAATTTAATGTTATATTTGAAGATAATCTTACTAATTCTATAAAAGCAGGAGATAGAATCAATTAAAGAAAAATTATCTTACTATTAATGTAAAAAATCTTCTATAACCTTTTACTGTGCAAAATCCAAAATGATACAAATAGAGGATATAAAATATTAGTTACCTGAAATCCGGACTTCAACAATTATAAGATTAAAAAGTTAGAATCAAGATATATTGTGATAGCTTTTATAGATGATACAACATGGATAGCAAGATTCAAGAAAGATATAAAAAAGATCTTAGAAATAGCAAGAATCTTCTATAAAGCCAATGACTCTCAAATCAATAGTAACAAATCAGTTCTAGTTACTATTAACAATTTTAACTATTATCCAAAAAAAAATCCAGACAGGTATTAAAAAAAAAATAGTCAAAGAGCTTGATAGAACAGATCAAGTAAGATTTCTAGAAATTTGGATGGCAATCAAAAGATCTTAATTAAACTAAAAAAATAAGTACTCAAAGAAATTCATATAATCAATAGAACTTTCAAAAATAAAAAGATGATAGATAAGCAAGACCTATGGGTCTATAGCATAGTAGTAGTACTTCTAGGTCACAATCACAAGATCTGTAGTTCAATATCACTTAAGGACCAAAATCACAAATTATTCTTCTGATTATGTTTACTGATTATCCTGTGAAAGTTATACTCAATCATCCAGATCCCAACCAAATCTAATTAAGTTGCATGAAAATGACCTCTGGTCTTTTTGATGATCGTGGGCTGAAATCAGGTCGAAGTAGGAAAGATTACATGAGGAAAGGCTTCTGGTCTAACTTCTATAAAAGCCCATAACCCCTCCTGGCACAGCAGACTCTGTAGCACAAAGAATGCCTTAGTTTGAGACTATCCCAATCTGGTGCTTGCTTAAAAGAAGTAATTCTCTATAAGGATGATTAGAAGTCACAGGTGATAAGAACGAGTACAGTACCTTTTTCAAGGTTTCAAGTGAAAAGTATTGAATGGGTTATCCAGGTATTCTAACCAATCCTGAAAGGTATATGTTCCCAATAACTTAGAAGGATCCAGTAGGTGATGGTTTAAACTAGTAGTAGAACTTCCACTTCTATATATAATCATACCTGATGTGTTATCACATCTCTATTGGTGTTTAAATAAACATATGTCAGGTTAAAGTAATAACTTAGTAGCTATAGTTAGTTATAGGCAGTGTTAACTCTACATATGCAGATATAGTAAAAGATATTCAGATGTACTGATTAGATATTACTATATATCAATAAAATCATACATCTATGTGAAGTTTGTCACTAAAAAAAAAAAAAAAAGATGACAGATAAGTAGGCACTCTATATTTTAAATAGGATATTAATATCAATAATAAAAATAGAATGCAACATAGCATATTGTTCTGGAAAATATGTTAACATATTAATAGCAATATACAAAAAAACTCTTCAAACACAAAAGTTTATTATATAGATCTACTCCCAACAGCATAATATATTATCCAAAAATCTATAGTTTAAAGAGTATTTGAATACTACAAAAAAAAAGTCAGATAACAAGATTGTGCAACAGATCGAATAATCTTGGATCAGCAGGAATCACAACAATTATAAGGCTCAAACAAGTACAAATCAAATATTGGGAACCACTTAATTTATTGACTTGCAACTTATTATATCATCTTATGGATAAAGGCAACTTTTTGCTTCAAGTAATTAAGTTAGCTAAAGATATGTGAATTACTTTTCAAAGTTGGAAATGGCATGATATCTTTAAATGGAAAAAAGGAAATAGTTTGATTAGAAAATACTTCTCATTTGAGAAGTATAATAAAGCCATACTATTACTAAGAAACAATAGGTTGATGTATATAGATCAGCTTATTGACTATAAAGCAAGTAAAATAAGAAATTGGTATATACTTCAACTTATCCAAAAAATAGGCAAAGGGTCTATCTTAGAATGGTTCTTAAATATGAGTAGAATATTTCTTAAAGATCTTCTAAATTAGATTAAAAAATTGTAAAAAATAGATTGAATAAAATGAGAGCCAACATATTCTACAATCTGCCTAACTGTAACAAGAAACAAAAAACATGGCTAATTAAAAAGAATACCAATTATTAACTTATATGAAAAAAACTATTACAAGAAGAACCTAAGAAAAAAGCAAAGATTTAATACTACAGATATTAGAATAATAAAAATGGATAAGAGATAAAACTAATTAAATATATGGGTTGTCAAGAAGGTTTTATCCAAGAATAGAGTTGCATTATGAAGGGAGATATAAAAGAGATATACTATATATGATATCATATCTTAATACAAGAAAAAGTATTAGGAGAGCCCAGATACTAACAATTCCATATCTTACAATATCTTAGGAAAGAACAATCAGAAAAACAATAGATAGCAATCAAGAATTCATATAGAGTCTGTAAAGGTCATTTCAACAATCCATTTTCTGAGGTGTCAAGATGAATTACATAAATATAGAAAGTTGAAAAGAAATGATTATTAAAGAGAATGTTAAAAAAGAAGTATATCAAGATTATTAAATGAAGATACTTCAGTATAATAAAGAATTCAAACAAAAATTAATTTTCTATTCAGATGAATCACCAATTAATAATGGCAGTGATAATATAAAAATAGGTGCAATATGAATTCAAATAAGTGATACAAAAAAAGAAAGTAGATTTCAAACAGGGATAAATAGTTAGCTCTTATTCATATATGCAAAACTAATAGTAATAGTTATAATACTTCTGATAATCCCAGTAGATAGCTTAATTGAAATCTCTTTAGATAGTCAAACCTATATCTCAAAGTGAAAAATAGTTGAGAAAGATAATCCAAAAAGAATACATAAAAGATAGCTAAAGGATAAAAACTGATCATTATGGGTATAAATAGTAGAGCTGGTCAAGAAAAAAGAACTAAATCTGAAGTTATCAAGGTTAATACATACTTTTGAGATCCTATAATGATGAAGTAGATACCTTATCAAAGATACTTTCAAACTTTCAGTGATAGAATGAAAAAATCTTACCTTACATAAAATTCCTATAGAAATTAAGTGGCAGAACAAAACTTTAGATAATCTTATAAGACAATTTATCAAGAAGATAAATAATAAGACTATAACATATCAGTGAATATTACAAAACAGAATTGAAAAGAAATAGAGCCAACAAATTCAAGAACAACAAAACCATATATGGAATCTAATATAGAAGAGAATAAATAGCCATACATGGAAGATATCCTTCAAAGATTCTTAAAGAAAAAGCTTCCTTATCAAGCTGACAAATAATGAGCTATCAACACTAAGTAAACTGATGATAAGAAAGTCAGACCTATATACTGTAAGTAAGTGAAATGTATTACATATAATTTTCAGGAGAAAGAAATTTGTTATAATATCCAGTATACAAAAAATAGATGAAGAAGATATGGAATAAATATCTTAAAGGAGTTTTAACGAATTTTAGAAAACTCTTACAAGAAAGAAAAAAGAAAACAGAAGAAAAGAATACTAGATTAATAGTATGTAACAGTGAAGAAATAGAAGAAATAGACAAGTATATATCTAGGCTAGAAGAATAGTTTTTAACAACTAATTGATATATATTAAGTTTCTTTACAAGGTTAATAAAAAGTAAACTCATCTTTGAGATGGTAAACCTTAAATGCCATGGTAAAAGAATCAGAAAAGAAGCAAGAAGATAAATTAAGAAACTATAAAGTATAACTTGTAATCAGTTCCAGAAGAAGATCTGAAATGCAAGATATGAAAGGATGATAGAATGGAAAAATTGTAAGAAATTCAAAAGAAGGATAAGATAAAAAGACTCTTTAATCTCCCAGGTACCAAAACTATATAATTGAAAAAGAAAGCTCTAATATTAGAGAAAGAAAGATTAGAAGATAAAGATCTAAAAGATATTTTATCAAGAGGGGTTAGATTTGGGATAAGATAGTTGGGTTTTGAGTAATATTAGAATTTGAAAAAGTAACCTGCAGTAGTAACTTGCAGGCAATAATATTAAGAGATGGAAAAATTTTTACCTAAACTTTTAATGAACAATAAATCATTCTCAAAGTTGCATTTAGAGTAGTAATTACAAAGACAAGTGAGCTAGTTAGTATTTTTTAGTTTTAATAATGCATATTATATATACAGTTTATAAATATTTAATAAAACACATATAACTAGTTTGACAGAAGGTTAAAAAAAAAAAACAAATTTAAAAATAATTTTAGTAGAAAAACAAACTTTACTTCATCAAACAATTGTCAACTTTTATCAAAAAAGTTTTTTTTAAATAATTTTATTATAATATCAAAAATACAATAATAAATATATGACCCTTCACATATATTTCAGTAAAATCTATCTATTTATTATATAATATTTATAAAATATTTGATATATCATTGTAATTTTTTAAGAATAGAAAAAACTACAAGATATTAATAGAAAAAAAACAAAATAATACAAATATAATTAAATTTAAATAGATTTATAATATATATAAAGAAAAATATATATAAAAAACAAATATATTGACTTGATCAATCAATATATATATGAGACAATAAATAATATTATAAATATCTATTATATTTTGAGATTTTTTTACAATATTAGCTAGGTCATAACAAGTTGACTTTTCAAACTAAAGAGATAATAACAAGTCACAAATTGAAATTTTTTTCTTTATCAAACTTTATTTAACTAAAAATTGTTTAATATAGTATAAAAACTATATCTGTATAATAATACTTGTTTATATTAATAAATTAAGGCTAAATCAGTTTAAAAAAAATAATAATACTATTGGATAGTTATTTTTAGCCATAATATTTATTTTATTTCTATTCTTATTTATTTATTTATAATTATTTTTTTAATTTTTTTTTGATATTCTTATTGGTACTTAATTAATATATGTTTTTTTTTTTCTTCTCTATTAGGTTAGATATGTGTGCTTTATTAAATATATGTATACTTTATGTTAGAGAATGTATCGCTAAAGCTAAGTCTTTACCTAACTCACTCGTCTCTATTTTAAAAATTATTAAAACTCTAAGTGCAACTTTGGAAGTGATTTATCACTTCATTAATCATACCCTTTCAACTGTTAACTTCATTGCCTGCAAATCACTACTGCAGATCACTCTGCGAGGTTCTGACAGAACCTAAAACCCAACCATTTCATTCCATATTCCACTCTTCTTGTTAGGATTTATTGAAGGCCTTCATTTTCGAGGTTTTCTTCTTCAAGTAGTGATTCTTTTTTCTTTGGAAGTATACTTTTCTGGCTTGAAAGACATAGAGATCTTCTTGTCTTGTTCTCTCTACCAATTCCTTGTATTTTTTTCCACTCAATTACCTTTTCATATCTCTTGTTCCAGACTTCTTTTCAAACTTGATTGCAGACTCTTCTTTGCATTTTTAATATCTATTTTCTTGCTATTCTTCCTATGTGTTTATCTTGATATTTTAGGTCTACCATTTCTAGAATAACATTTACTCTTATAAGGCCAGTACAGAAACTTAACATATTCTGACTAGTTTTAGAAACCTGTTCTACTACTTTAGAGATCCACTTGTCAAATTCTCCTATCTTTTCTCAGTCATTGATAATTAACCTGGAATTTTTCTCTTCAACCTCTTTCTTTCTTTTCCCTAGTAGCTCTTTAAAGTCATTGATGATTCCATCTACTCCTTTATTCCATACCTCATTTAATTGATGCTTATAGGCTAGGTATTCTAGCAAATGTTTTATAGTTTTATCTTATTGGCTACATGCAATATATCTTGCTTATTTATATAGGTCCAATCTTTTTATAGCCAACTTGCTTAGAATAGATAGCTCGTCATTGACTAGTTTAATTAAAAAGCTTCTTTGTTGGAATTGTTTAAAAGATGTATCCTATATGTGCTCATCTTTAACTCTTTTCCATACTAGATCCCATGTATAAGCCTAATGCTCTAAAATCTGCTAGCTCCATTTTTTCTCAGTTCTATTTTGTTGTGTCCACTGATAAGCTATTGTCTTATTATTAATGTTCTTAATAAACTGCCTAATTGGATTATCTAAAGTCATTCCTTGCTATTTGATTTTAGTAATAATTTTACATGAAGTGAGATCTTTCCATTTAATCAGTGGAAATTTTAGAGCTTCTTTAACTAAGGTATCTGCTTCTTTATTATAAGAATCATTTAAGTATACTTTGACTTTTGTGAGCTTTAAATCTATATTTTTCTTCTTTATTAGTTTTACCATGTATGCCTAGAGAAACCAATTTTTTTCTTTGAGCTATCTCTTGTGTGTCCTTCTTGGATCTTCCTTTTCTAAAGATTTCCACTTGAAAATGCATGCCTGACTGTCTGTAAAGATCTCTACCATGTTTTCAATTGGAACTACTAAGAGTATTGTTATAATTACTACCAATTCCGCTCTTGTAGATAAGAGCCATTTGTCTACTCCTGTTTGGAACTTGCTTTCCCTTCCATATTTACCAATTTGAATCCAAGATACTCCCATCTTCATTTCTTCTTTACCATGATTAATAAGTGATCTATCAGAATAGAAGATTAGCTTTTCTTTAGATTTGAGATTACATTGAAATATAGCTATTAGATAATCTTGATATATGCCTTCTTTAATATTTTCTCTGATGATAGATTCTTCCCAGGTTTCAATGTTCACATGATTTATTCTATTGTTTTGGGTCTTAAAAGAACTTTGATATCTGTAAATCACTTCTTTAATCCTTTTTTCAAGTGCTGACCTGGAATTGAAAATTTTTAAATCTCGTGTTCTTCTAGTGGACTTTTTCATGTTGAGGTATGATACTGTATATATCTTTTCTATTTTTCTTTTTATGATGCAGTTACCATTTAGTGTTATGCCTTCCAAACATCCTGGGCATTTTTGTAAATTAGTTTCCTGGTCATTATTGGTGCTACAACAAACAAAGTGTTTCACTATTATAATGTTTCTCTCTTTTTCTTGTCTTAATTTTCCCCAAGTTACTTGATTTCTTTTGCTTCTTATTACTATTCACAATTTTTTTCACTTATCTTGATTAGGTTCATTTTGGGGTATTCTGGTTCCCATTTCATATAATTTTTTCTCCAGGATTTTATAAGCTACTTTAGTTGTTCTTCAGAAAGATTTTTGGTTATAATTTGGAACTATTTTGGTATAAGTCCTTTGCTTGTATCTTGCAGGAGCTGAAGCATTCACCAGTCTCTTATTTTTTTTGTTTTCTGATTAATCAGCTGGTCCAGATACATCAGTTGATTGTTTCTAAGTGATGGTATAGCTTTTTTATATTCTTCTAATATAAGATATTCTCTGATCCAAATATTTCTTTTTTTCTATTTAAAGATATCTTGCTATTTTCAACTATGAAACATTATTTCCATATCTTTAGCAATTCTGGTCACTTGGAGAGTGAAGTTGCCTTTGTTTGTTAAGTGACTTAAGGATTTGCAGATTAATAAATTGAGTGGTTCCCAATTTTTGATCTGTATTTGTTTGAGTCCAATAATTGATGTGATTCCTGCTAGTCTAGAATTATTTAGTTTATTGCAAAGTCCTGTCATTTGACTTTCTCTTTGTAGCATCCAGATACTTTTCAAATTACGAATCTTTGGATGGTGAATTACACTGTTGGGCATAGATCTGCACAAACCACTCTTATTCTTGAAAAGTTTTCTATATGCCATTGTCAGGGTATTGCATATTTTCCAGGACAATATACTATGTTGCATTCTAAATTCTATTCTAGGTATTAATACTCTATTCAGAATATAGAGAGCTTGTTTGTCTATCATCTTCTTATATTTAAAAACTCTCGTAACTATATTGATCTCTTTAAGCACTCATTCTTTAAGCTCTATTGCTATTTTTTGATTATTCATCTAAATTCCTAAGAATTTAATCTGATCTATTCTATTGAGCTCTTTGATCATTTCTTCTTCAGTACCCACTTTCACCTCTTCCAGATAGCAATTAGGATTGTTAATAATAATCAAAACTGATTTGTTACTATTTATTTGTGAATCATTGGCTTTGTAAAAGATTCTTGCAGTTTTCTCGATCATTTCCATATCTTCCTTAAATCTTGCTATCCATGTTGTATCATTCATAAAGGCTATAGCTGTGTGTCTTGATTCTAGCCTTCTTGTAGTCTGTTTTTTTAGATCTGGATTCCATGTTACTGATATTTTATACCCTCTTTGTGTATCATTCTGGATTTTGCAAAGGAGAGGATTATAGAAAATTTTTTAAAGTAGGGGTGAGATGGTTTCCCCTAAATCAATTCCATCTTCAGCTACTATTGATTCCGTAAGATCATTTTCAAATATAACACAGAATTCTCTATTTTTAAAGAGACTCATTATGATTTTTATGAAGCCTTTTGGAGCTTTGATTCTTTTTATTGCTTTTACCAGCATGTCTAGACTAATTGTATCATATGCTTTTGCAGTATCTTGAAAAAGTATCCAAAGTTCCTTTTTGTTTTTTCTGGCATCTTCACAAATGTTGTTGAGAATTTGAATTGGTTCTACTATATTTTCTCCTGACAGCTCTGCATAGTTTGGACCTTTGAGAATATTATTAGTTTTACAAATATTCCCTATTCTATTGGTAAGGATTTTGGTAAAACACTTTCTTGTGATCTCTAGTAAGACAATAGGTCTGGTATTTAAGAATTCACAACCCCAAGGTTTTGGTTTGGCTATAGGATATACAGTATATAACTTTGTTTCCATTGTTTTGAAGTGACTTCCCATCTTAAGAAGTTATTTAACATTCTTTGCAAGAAGTTTTTTCCTTCTTGGCTTAACCTTTTTAGCATTTTATAACTGATTTGAGATTTTCCTAAAGCTTTGTTATTGAGAAGTGTCCTCAGTGTTTCACTTAGTTTTTCTTGTGAAATTAATTCGAGTAGTTTGTTATACCAAGCTATTTGGATATATTCTCTTGGTTTGTACTCTTCTTGCCACTCTTCTGGTAAACTGTTGTAGCTAGCATTTCTTTTTTTAAAGGTCTTATGGTAATACTGTTTTATTTTCTTTGCTATTTCATTTTTTTGTGTTGTGATATATTTATTATCCCTATATTTAATCTTAATCCTATCTAATACTATTTTACTTTTTGTTCAGTTAATTAGAGAGCTGACCATCTGTCTTTGATTGTTTCTCAAATCATCACATCTCTGTTTCAGAGTAGTTTTAATACTATCTCTTATTTTTTTTGGCTTCCAATTTTTGATATATAAATTTGAGACCTTCTATAGTATCTTGGATATCTTTTTTCAAGGATTTCTATGGCATATTAGAGATACTATACTGGGTACAATAATTTTCGATTTGATAATTTGGATTGTGAGTACTATTATGTTTTTTTATAGCTAAGCTAAGGGCCTGTAGCTTATCAATTTCTTTTGGAGTTTCTGCTTTGTTGTAAAGTTTTTTAAGTTGTAGTACTTTTCTATAGCTAATAAATTCAGTATTGTGTTTGTAATGCTTTTCTTCTGACTGGAGTATTTTCTTTGTTATTAGTTTATTAAAGACTGCTTTATATAGTAGTTTCTCAAAAGTTTTTCACATTTTGTTTACCTGTTTCTCCTTTTTATCCTGATTGGGTTCTTCTTGAAACAAAGGTTCTAATGATGTTTTAAATTTAAGATCTACACTTTCTTGAAAGGCTTGCCATTGTGATGGAGATGTTCACTTTATATCAATTCTTCTTAATACATTTGTAGAGGATTCTGTGATTCTGCTTTTTGTAAAAAGATCTTTGTCATGTAGTATTATTAGAAGCATGGTGTGGTCACTTCCCGTAGCATCTTCCATGTCTTGATTATCAAATTGGAGTAGTGGATAATTTGTTAGACTAAAAGAAGTCCATATATAGTCTATTCTACTACTACTTGTTAGGTTTCTTCTTGTTGAAGTTTTCTCTTTGCCTTCTCATATGACTTGTATATTGATAAAGTCCCATCCATCAAGAAAGTTAAATAATGAGATTTCAGGTCACCATAATGGTCTAAAGTTTGCTTTGAAAGAAGACTTTCTATTCTTTGATCGGTTGTAGGCTGCATTAAAGTCTCCCATTACTATTATGTAAAAGCCTTGTCCATGTTTTCTTTTGATAAGATTGGTTATTTTATTCTTTACCATTTTACACCTTGGTTTATTAGAAGAAATATAGATTTGTATGATACAGATCTTCTTTCTTTTCATAAGCATATTGATAGTGATAATATATCCTTTTTCTTTTTCTACTGATGCAACCTTTTTTTCTAAATCTCTTCTAATTAGAAGACTAACTCCTGCTTCAAATAGTGTATCTTTGTTGGTACTATAAAAATGTTTATAATCTTTTTGATTGTTGAATGCCTACTGTGCATTGACTTGTATTAGTTTTGTTTTACATAATCCCAATATGCCTATTTTTTGTTCTAGTATCTCTTCAATCAGGTTTTGTTGTTTTGTTATATCTGTGATCCCTTTGATATTATGTGTGCCGATTCTAATCACCCTTTTATCTATATATCTTTTTTCTAGATTTTTTTAAATAATTTGTGTTTACTATTGTTGTTTAGAAAATCTTCTTGCTCATCTTATAAAAATATTGAGATATCTAGATGCCCCATTTCTTCCAACTCATTATTGTTTATTAAGGTTTATTTGTTGTCCATATCTATAGTTTTTGATAAGGAGGCAGTGGGTTCTTGCTCCTCTTGATTGTTATTAAGGACTGGTATGCCTTTAGGAGTGGTTTGCTCCTTTATTACTTAGTCTTGATTTTCTGAAGATTGTCTGTTCCTCTAAAATACAGTATCTATTCTAGTATGTAGTCTTTCCAGATTGACTAAAATACTCTTAAGGGGATCTTGATGACTTTCTATTTCAGGTCTCACTTTATCTTCCAGGAAACTACATCTGTTAATTCGCTGATTTCTAATTGGTTCTCTATTGCTTCCTGTTACTGGGTGTTCTCTTTTTTTGTTCTTTTCTCATTCCATTCTATTGTGACTTTTGTATCTAATTTTCTCTGATTTCTGAAGCTATGATAACTTGATGAAGTGGAAATAGATTCAATAGATTTGTTATCTGATTGTATATCTGATGTTGATTCATTATCTACTTCTATGCTTCTGGACCTAAATTGTGTATTTCTATTTTCATTTTTAGGATTTTGTCTTTTCATTTTGGAAGTATGCTTGATAATCTAAGAGAGGCAATATCCTTGCAAGAAAATATGTTGTTTGTATATCTTATCTCTTTTTTCTTTCATTTTGAAACAGACTACTATAAAGTTATGCTTCTTGAGTATATAAAGATCATTGGATGTATAGCATGCCTTAGCTTGAGTACTATTCAATACTATGGCTATCAGACTAGTGTAGGTTTTGTCAGTACCCAGGAGTCTTGCTGAATTGTTATTTCTCTCAATTAATATCTAGTTGATTTCATTGTCACTGAGCTCGAACTGAGAGAATATAGCTCTTGACATTTCTATACTAATTGGTGTCATCCAGATTGCTTCAAGATTTAAGTTGAGATATTTGTGCCATTTGATATAAGCCTTCACCTATGGTTTTGTGTTTATCTCATAGATATGGACATTTTGGACTTCTTCATATCTTTTTAGATGTACCTTTATAAGGTTCTTATTGACTTTTTGATCCATATCTATTAGACATACATGCCAGACCTCAGTATCCTCTTTGGTTTTAGGTTCTTGAAAGACTTTTCTGTCTAAGTTTCTTTCTGTTTTCTGTTTCTTGTGGGTAGTCAAGGGTGTTATATGTTGAATCAAAAAGGTGTCTTCTTTTTGATTAACTTTTTTTATACATCTTGTAACAACTTCTTCTTCTTATACTCAAAAGATAATTCACTCGTTTCCATTAATAAATTCTTTTCTTAGTAGGCTTCTTTTTTCTTGTGGGATTTTGAGAATATTGTCTAAGTATGCTTTGGTTTCATTTTCTGTTTCTCCTGGAATATTGGCTTTCATTGCTTCCAGTCTATAGATTTCTTTCTTTTTTATAAAATATGGATTTATCAATGATGTCATGTCTCTATTTCTAGTAGTATAAGAGCTGTGTTCACTAATACATTGTTTTTTGACTGTTTCTTGGAGTTCCTGTAATTCAAGCTCTTCTGTCTCCTGTGCATATATTATTGTTACTTCATTATCTAATATTGATTCATTATCTACTTGCTCAATGATCTCCATTGGTTGTTGCTTTGGTTTAATGAGGTTTACAGGGTTTTTGATAATTTCTATAAACTTGTCTTGAAATATAGGATTGTAGAAGATCTTCTTTTATCCCTTTACCTTGTTGCTAGAGGTATATAATATGCTAAGTTAAAATTCTTTCCTTATGAAAAGTTGTTATACCAACTCCTGATATCTTAGCTATAATACTATCTAGGATTATATATGTTTCAGGTGATGGTGCTATTGATCCATTGGGTTCACTATTTTCTAGTTATAGTAATTGTTGTGAGGTCCATAGGATAGAGTGTTCATTGTATTTTCTTGAGAGATTGATTAGGTATTTACTATATCCTCTTCTCTTTTATTTACTATTTATAATATACATTGTACTCTATTTATGTTTACTGGCTCAAATATATTAATAAATTATGTGAATGCTTATTTGTATTTATCAATGATCTATTTTTGGATCGCAGATAAATCTTTTTGAGATTGTTGTTATTTATGTGTTTCAATTAGGTAATATGAAAAAACCTTGTTTAGTGTTTTGATATGTTTATTTATTTATATTAATCATCCTATTCTACTTTGAGAGTTGTTGTCATGCTTGTGTAGAATGTTAATCAACTTGTTTAGATAATAAGTTATATGTGTACATGCATGTTTTGCTTGTTCCTTTTACATACAGTATATACTTGTTTTGCTTGTCTGACTTTTATATGTTCGTATTCATATGACAAGCTAAGGGATAGATATGTTGTTTATATGTATATATACATTTAGACTGTCTTGTCTTTAGGAAGCTTTAATATCCTTCTGAGTCTTTGAGTAATTGGAGCAACTTGATTTATTGAGTAGACTTAGTTGCTTTTTGGATTTCTTACAGTATCAAGAAAGGTATTAGCCTGCATTGACCTGGCTGTGAGCTATGTGAAGTTGATATTGGCCCCCTTTTTCTAACTATGAATCAGTTTACAAGTTTTTTTCTTTCTCCTAAAATTTTAAGAGAGAGAGAAGTAAAAAAAAGTTAGTAAAGCAGTGTATACCTCTTTCCTTAATATTTTTGAGTAACTTGTTGTATATGTATTAAAGATGTTTGGTAGCTTGGTTCAAAGGATATGTTGTTTTTCCTTATATGTTTGAACTGGTTCACTTTTTTTAAGAAAATTACCAAAAAAGAAAATTTTTGAAAAAAATAAGGATCAGTGAAAAGAGTTTTTTATTTTATTTTATTAATTTTTTATTAATTAGTGAATAGACTTTTTTGCAATTAAAAATATATAATAAATTTTTTTAAAAAATATTATATTTTAAATAAATATTATTATTTTTTTTTTGAGTATCTATAGCCAGGCTAGATCATAGTTTATTAATCAATTGAAAATATAAGTACATTTTTATTCAAGCAGTATAATACACACTATAGCTAAATATCTATCAAATCTAACTAACTTCTCATAACCAATAATAGCCTCTAAGTTTGATCTTGGGAACAATATTTCACTTTATAATAGTCTTTGGATAAAAACCTTTTTAGTTCATCACTTTATTATTTGTAAATTGACATTATTATATATTCTATCAAGACACTAAAATATAGAAAACTACAAAAGGATGGGTTGAAAAAAAAAAGAAAAAGTGTATTTAAAAATATTTAAATAGATAAATAAGAAGGCAAAAAAAAAAAAAAAAGAAAATATAATTCTTCAGCTTTCTTCAGAGACTTGCTTTTTAAGACTTCTTTTTAATAAAAAATGTATAATTGGAATATCCTTTCTTCTTCTGACCATCTGAGAAACTTATTTATTCTTAATCTTGATTTTCTTTTTGTATAATGTTTGAGAAGACTTTTGTTTAGTAGAAGTTTTTACTTTCAGGACACACTTTATTTTAACTTTCTTTGGGCAGTAATTTTTTATCTATCTGTAATAAATACATAATTTATTATGAATCCCAGATTCTTATGTAACTTAATAAAAACTAAACCATATTGTTTTAGTATAACATCTTTCAGTAACCATGCCTAGTTAAAGAAATTTTACTAGTAAATATCTTTCATTATCCAAAAAGTTAGATTCCCTATCCTTCTTTTTGCTTTATAATAATGAAGGGTTTATTTATAAGAATTCTTATTAATTATAATTTTTTTTAACAACTTTTGAAAAAATACATTCTCAATTGTAATCAAAGGATTGAAACTTAATATGAATTAGAAATTGTTTAATCTTATTGTCTAATTGGAATAAAAAAAGACTTTGATCTTGAATTTTGCCTAACCAAAATAATAAGAGAAAAAGATTTTGGCTTAAACAAATAGTAACTTTTTTATCATCTAAGAACTTGTTGCTTATATCTTATTGGTCTTATAGAACTGGATCTGTAAATTAATCTAATTAAAGATATAGATAAAATCTATACATCAATTCACTCTTTCTATTATTATTAATGTTATTGAAATATATTAGTGTAATAAATAGGTACTTGTTTATATTTCAAAAACTAATATGTTTTATGTTAGCCAATCATATTTGATGAGGATTTATATTATCAAAAATTCAGAGTCAAACTAAGGTAAACAAAATTCCTTAAAAAATCATAAAAGTGGAAGTCTTAAGAGAACTAAAATAGTTTAAAAAGGATAAAATAAGCCTTTTAACTATAACAAATTCTTTGTAAACCTCTTACTTAAAGGTTATAAAGGTCTCTAGATACTTTATAACCAGTTATTTTTTTGAGAACTTTTTTGTCATTAGTATTAAAGATATTACTTGACTTTTCTTGATTATTGGAAGTCAAGTTTTTGAATAAAAAGATTTGTAAACAATAAGAAAAGGGCAAAGATGACTCTTGAAGTCAGCTTCAAATAGTTTTAAAAAAAGCAATAACACTTTATTAATAAAGAAGTAAAAAACTTCTTGTAAACATCTTTTTTATGTATAATCAGAAGATTAGCAGAAAAAGTTTTTTTATTTTAAATAAAATAAAGTAATAGATATCAATTGTATAATTTAGTTCTTATTAATAATTAATCAAATAATTTTATTTTAAAAAATTAAACTATAATATTTTAACTTATTTTAATTTTTAAAAAAAGTTGATTGATAAATTATAAAATTTTAAAATTTAAAAAATTATTTAATTAAAATATGATATTTTGATAAAAAAAATATTAAAAATAATTAAATAATAGTCAATAAATTTTATTAAATATATAATATTAGTCATTATTAATCTATATATTGATAGTGCAATGGTTAGCATTTAATAGATCTAATTATAATATATGTTTAAATCCTTTAGAAGATAATATATAAAGCTGGTAAAATCTATATTTATTGATTTAACTATATCTAACTAATATTTCTAAATATAGTTACTTGTTATATGGTATTTAAAGGAAAAATATTTGTTAATAAGTAATATAGTCTATATAAGGATTGTGATCAAACATAATATCTGAAATTAGTTAAAATTATTCTGATATTATCCAATTACATTTTGAATCAAGACAAAAAATAACAATTATAAAAGTAGATATCTAAACTAATAGGATGCTACTGATAATTAAGCATTGATCTTTTATACCACTTATTGACTTAACTATTGAAAGATTATAATAAAAAAAGAAATTTGTGAACTATTCCAAAGGAACAAAATACTAAAATCAAAATATTGTACTTGACAACCTAATAATTTATCCATTCTAGTATACAATAAAAATATATAAGGAATAATTAAGATAGAATCATATAGTTTTTTATTAAAGTAGTAGATATATATATATAATATAATCTATATAGTTAACCATATATATAATTTTTTTTTGAGTACTCATAGCCAGACTAGATTATCAGTTTATTAATCAATTGAAAATATAAGTATATTTTTATTTGAGTAACATAATACATACTACAGCTAAACTATTATTCTAGTCTAACTAACTTATCATAAATATAAAAGCCTTTAAGTTTGATCTTGAGGGCAATATTTTACTCTATAGTGTCTTTGGATAAAAACCCTCCTAGTTTACTACATAATTGTTAATAGATTATTACTAACATATATCTAACTAAGCCACTAAAATACAGAAAACTACAAAAGAATGGATTGAAAAAAAGAGAAATAGTGATATTTAAAAATATCTAAATAGATAATAAGAAAATAAAAAGATAAAAATTGAAAAATTATTTTTAGCTTTCTTCAAAGATCTACTTCTCAAAACCTTTTCTCAATAAGAAATATCTGATTGAAATATATTTTCTTTTTCTAACTATCTGAAAAACTTATTCATTCTTGATTTTGATTTCATTCTCATGTACCATCTGAGAAGACTTATTACCTAATAAGAATCTTTACTTCTAGGATATGCTTGATCCCAATTTTCTTTGGGC
>CAJVPT010000282.1:0-33803 GCA_910592055.1 Acaulospora colombiana
TTAGGTGACACAACCTATTGCAAAATATGATTGGTGGATATGAAACACGTCAGTAGCTGAATGTAAACAAGCTCCTACTGGTCACCTCACGTGTTCCGATGATGTCATTGGTGAAAAAAAGAGTACCAATTGATGTGCATCCTCCACTCCTTCAAATGAAGTGTAACCGAAGCAAAGAAATCATGAGGCTATTAGGACGGGCACTAAATTTCCTAGGTGGTGAAAAGGCGGTTATTTGTTCAAGCTGAGGTCTTCAACTTCTTATCATCTCGGTCAGGCAAAGTACGCGAAGAAGGTTATTTCCTTATCCCGGTCAGGCAATAAGACCAAAAAGTAGAAGAATGTGAGCCACTACCCTTCTCTAGGATTGAGAATGCATTTCCCCAGACATTGTGTAATGATATTATAATCGACGAAAATCCCCATGCTCTTTTTAACTCTCACACAATTGCAAGGCAAAAAAACCGGTAGGGAATCTGGCTTCTTGGGCAATGGAAGATACTCACCAGTAAAATTCCTTTAACTAGGCGTGGCTGCTAGAAAATATCGGTAGTTATACAATATGACTGAAAGGCCACATAAGAACCTGGGGTCCACTATAAGCCGTTAGGTCTATGCGGGTGGATAAAAAATCAATACCGAAAGAAAGGAAGCGAAGAGCAAGGCGCTGAATCCGAGTAGGCGATAAGTACCTCAGACGGTTGCAAGAAAATAATTAAGATCATGAATGGATAAGTTTCTCGGATAGTCAAGAAGAAAAAGAATATCCCAGAAGGGTTGACTCATAATGAGAGGAGGTTTTTTTAGTGGAGGTCCTTTGGAGGATATGGAGCATTTTATTTTCAAAATAAGGGCTTTTAGATTTGTTGTGTATTATTTGTCTATTGCAATAATTAATAAGTTTTTTGTTACTACCAGTAACAAAGCATTTGGGGATCTCTGTTTTACTAATAGTGAGCTTATTACCTTGAAAATTGCTTTTTCTTTTCCTTTTATCCAAATGTATTCTTTCCTTAATTTCAATTTCTGATTTATTCTCCAGTGTTGTGTGTCAGTTAGGCCTTATATTGTTTTTGATATCAATTTGACCCATTTTTATACTATAGTTTGTTGTTTATTTGACTGTGTGGATTTAGTATTAGATTTTTCAGCTTTATTGAAATCCTGTTTTTCTTGAAAACAGTTTTGTTCTTGTTTAAAGTATTCTTTTGTACCCTATATAAGTTTGTGCCCATGAATACAAATGTAACATTTTAAGACATTGTTAAGATCTTGTACTGTTGGAAAACAAATTACAGTATAGTCTCTTTATTTGAGTGTATGAGAATTTCTAGGAATATAGTATACAGTACTCTGACCTTGGTATATTTAACTGTTCTCACAATTAGCCCAGTGATAGTATTATGTACTCCATATAGTTATAAGGATTGTGCATTGCATTATTTAATAATTTTGTTGATTTCTTCATTATTAGATTCATTTTGAGAAAAAAAAACAACTCTAATTGTTTTTGCTCTAGTATGGATCATCAATTTTTCCTCAAGGTCAGTATATTGTTTATGAGGAATAATACATGCCTTAATTCTGTATTGTGACCATGAGTAATTGTAAATATGAACATTTGTTGTTTATCCATATTGATTGAGGACTGTCTTGATTTCTTGACATGAATAATTACAGTCGATATTGATCAAAGTAACCATTAGTAATGTTTCTTTTTCCTCCTTTGTTTTCTGAAATACTTTTTTATTTGATGGTTAACTAGGACTTGACATTTGTCCATTTCTAAGGATATAATGGTAAAATTGTCTTTTTTCTTTCTATTAATTTTTTCAAGACATCTTAATGCATCTTCTTCCTCTTTACAGTAAAATATTGTCCAGGCATTGCCATTGATAAATTCTTTTATAAAGAAGTAAGAATCTTTTAATAAGCTTAATATATTTTAGAGATATGTTATTTGTTCTGTTTCGGATTCTCCTAAAAGTCTTGAGATAAATATATCCATTTTGAAATTTCCATTTTTCTTGATATGGTATGGATTAATACTGGATATTTTCTTATTTCTTGTCTTATATATTTGCTGCTCAGCAATATTATCCCTTTTAATTTTTTCAGGATAACTTCCATTTTAACTTCAATAATGATCAGGATTTCAATTGGTATAGTTACTTGAACTTTCATGGCCATTGCTTTATCAAGTAAGTTATTAATAAAAAGATCACTTCTGACCATTGACTGATTTGTTGGTAATGATTGTAAGATATATTGTGTTTGTTCTATCTATTCTATTATATTCAAATATTTGTCTTCTAAAAAGGGAGCTAGAGATCTTCTTCTTTTTTTTTGTTCTATGGCCCATATGTAAAGGATATGCTGTCTAAAAATATTGGCTTTGATAAAGGTAGTATAATTAATACGAGTATCTATTTGAACCTGGGGCTAGGTTTGTGATTGTTTCTTGAGTTGAGATGACATTCAAGAAGGTTTGTAAGACCCATAACTTTCTTTATTAATTATACTTGTCTATTAGTTTAACTAAAGTTTTAATGATATCTGCTTCTCTTTTCTTAGTGACCTATAAGAGTTTGTGTTTTCTCATAGACATATTAATTGTGTGATATAGAGAATAGGTTGCTATATATAGTATTAATATGTTTTATTAAATACTGTTTTGAGTAGTTCTAAGGTTTTTAAGTTATGTAATAGTTGTTTCTTGCTTATTTAAGCAATACTTGTTTATTTGTTTATTTGTTTTGTTTATTTATTCTTGTTTATGTAAACAAAATGTTGATCTGTTAATTGTAAGTTGTGTTATTATTTTAGATCTATTGTGTTTTAATGGCTACTATTATGTGTAGATATAAAATGTAAATACATAAACAAGATATTGATCTTTTAATTGTAAGCTGTGTTACTATTTTTAGATCTATTGTATTATTGATAGCTTCTTTTTTTTTTTTTTTTTTTTTAACCCTCTGTCAGGCTAGTTGTTTGTGCTTTATTAAACAAGAGTAAGCTATACATATATATTAAAATTATGTGATGCTAAAGCTAAATCTACAACTAACTCACTCGTCTTAATCAGTAATTGACTCTAAGTGCAACTTTGGGAGTGATTTGTCGCTCCACTTACAGTTCAGGTGAATACCCTTTCAACTGTAAATATCATTGCCTGCAGGTCACCACTGCATGTATTATTGATAGCTTCTATTACATGTGAATATGAAATATAAATATATAAACAAGATATTGATCTATTGATTGTATATTGTAATACTATTTTTAGATCTATTGTGTTATTAATAACTACTATCTTATGTAAATATGAAGCAAAAATACGTAAACAAATTATTTATTAGACATGTAAGTGGGTTACTATTCAAACTGGCAAATATGACATATTTGTATTATATAACTCAAGATATAAATTATTGTTGTGTTGTTTATATCACTTATTATTATTAAGTAATTAAGGCTTAGATATCTTCCTAGATATTGTGAACTCTAAGCTTTAGCTAATTTATTGGCTGAAGTTATTGCCTATAGTGCTTCTCTTGATATCAAGAAATGTATTAACCTACATTGATCTGGCTGTGAGCTTTGTGAAGTTGAGGTTGGGCCTTTAGGAGCTTACTGTGAATCAATTTTTTTGGGATTTTTTTCCTTTATAAAGAAAAATTATACTGTGATAGGTTTTTTCTCTAATACTTAACTTATAATTGTTATTACAAAGAAGTATAGTAGTTTTAAAGCTTGATAACAAGCTATTGTTGTTTTTAGACTAATGTATTTCTTAGATATTAGAGGCTGGCTTCTTGATTTCCAAAAATATTATCAAAAAAGAAAATTTTTAAGGAAATTGGGAATTAATAGAAAAAGTTTTTTTTTTTTTTTTGAAAAAAAAATTTTTTTATTAATAATATTTTTAAAATATATATTGTAATAAATAGAAGTTTGTTTATATTCTATTATTAATATATTTTATATTAATTGATTATTTTTAATAAAAACTATATATATTTGTATTATTTCAAATTTAAGAACAAATTAAAATAAGTAAAATTTTCAAAAAATTTTCAAAAATAAGTATTATAAAAAAATAAAAACAGCATGTAAAAAGTTTTCAAGATTTAAACTTTAGTTTATTAATTCTTTCACTATATAAAGTACTATAAATATTTTTATTTAAAAAATAGATTTTCAATATTATTCTATTGTTTTTTTTTTTTAACCCATGGTTAAGCCAGCACTGTATATTTATTAATTAATATGAAAACTGATAGAGATATATAGGGCAATTGCATCATGGCTAAACTAAAAACTTATACTGATACACTTGTTAATAGCTTTCAATTTTCAAAAGAGCTTCAGCCTCTAAGTGCAATCTTAGGAACAATATTTCTCTTTGAACTAAGTTTTGGGTATATATCCTTCTAACTTATCCATTATTGCTAGCAGATTGTCACTGCTTATTATCCTTCAAGAAACTGAATTCAAGAAACTACAAAAGAGGAAAGGAAATAAAAAAAAAAAGATGTATATCTAAAAATATGCAAATGTATTATATGAAAATGAAAAAAAAAAATTAAATTGCTCCATGTTCTCCAAAGAACCTCTGCTAAAAATCTCTTCTCATTAAAAGTCAACCCTTCTGGGATATCCTTCTTCTTTCTAACCATTTGAAGAACTTATTCATCTATGCTCTTGATTATTTTCTTTGATCATCTGAAATACTTATTACCTATTCGAATCCAGTAATGCTTCCTTTCTTTCAGTCTTAATTTTGTATTTATCCATGCAGAACAAAATGGCTAACAATGGAACTCAGATTATTATATGACTTTTTAGTAATATTGTGTAACTCCTGATATCTTCTAGCAGTCACACCTAGTTAAAGAAATTTTACTAGTATATATTTTTTATTACTCAAAAAGTCAGATCCCCTATGAATCTTTTTGCTTGTAATGGTGTGAGGGTTTAAACCAGTATTAGGAATCCTTGTTAATTATAATATCATTATACAAAGTCTGGAGAAATGCATTCTTAATTCTAGAGAAAGGCGGTGTTTTACATTCCTCTGCTTTTTATTCTTATAGCCTGACTGGGATAAAGAAATAATCTCCTTCACATATTTTGTCTAACTGGGATGATAAGAAGTTGAAGGCCTTGGCTTGAACAAATAATTACCTTCTTACCACCTAGGGAATTTAGTGCCTATCCTAATAGCCTCATGGTTTCTTTGTTTCAGTTACACTTCATTTAAAGAAATAGAGAAGTTCATACCAGTGGTTACTCATTCTTTCACCAATTATATTATTGGAACACATGAAGTAATCAGTAGGAGCTTGTTTACATTCTGCTACCAACATGTTTCATATTAACCAATTGCCTTTAACAAAAACTATGTTGATTTTGTATTACTCCAAAATTCAGGATCAAGCTGAAGTAGTAAAATTTATCAAAAACTCTGAAAAATGTGTACTTTAAGAGAGTAGAAACAGTAGGAAGAAAAGTTTTATGGTTTAGGCTTTTGTTTGCCCATCCACCCATTGCAAAAAATCTCTAGTTGTACTCTTGCTTCAGAAGATAGGCTTTCAGTACTTCACAGTTAATTTTTTTTCCTTTTAGAACTTTCTTGCTATAGGCAAAAAAGATATTTCTTGACTTTTTTAGATTACTGGAAGTCAAGTTTTGTTTGAAAGGGAATATAAACAAGAGAAAAAAGTTGGGAGGACTTTAAAGTTATCCTTCAAGTTGTTTTAAAGAAAGTAATAAGACTTTATTAGCAAAAAAGTATAAAATTTTTGTGAACATCTTTTTTGTATATTGTCAAGGGATCAGTGAAAAGAGTTTTTTAATTTTTTTTAGCAGTCGTCTCAATATTATTCTATTGTTTTTTTTTTAATTATAAAAAATTAAGCTTTTATTTAAAAAATATATAAAATAAGTAAAAAAAAGTAATTAAGATTTTTAAATTTGTTTTTTTTTAAAAAAATAAGACTTTATTAGTATAAAAATATAAAATTTTTTACAAATATCTACTGTATTTTATATATAATTAAAAGATAACCAAAATTTTTTATTTATAATTAATTTAATTTTTACTTGTAATATATTATTATATAAATATATTTTTTATTTTTTTTTTATATATAATTTTATATATTATATATTAAGCTTAATTTTAAAATACAGTAATTCAAACATTATTTTAAAAATATTCTATTTTTTAATAATTTAATTTTTTTTAATTGGGTGGCTTATACCTTGTTTATTAGATATTGTTGTAAGTATATATAAATTTATTTTATACAAATTTAATACTCTAGCTATCTAATTAAACTCACTAAGGATAATTCTACTATATGGCTTATTGCCAAGTACTGGTATATACTTGACTAATCTGCCAAGGCTCTATCTGTTCCATAAAAATTTGTTTTGAAAGAATATATTGTGTTCCAGTTAATCCAGTGTGGAATGTTTCATTATTTCATTGATTCCTAAGATATATGATTTGTGTATAGTGGTTCTTTTATCTAATGTGTTTCATTTTTTTTATCTTTTTTAATTATATTTTGATTCATTTCCTATTGTGAAAAGAGCTGTTACCTCAGTTGTTATTTGTTCTAAAGGATGGTTAAGAATTTATCTATAATATTTTTGAGAATTTTTTTTTGATTCTCTATTATTGTGTATTCTTTTATTATTTTTAAGAGATTTTTTGTTAGTACCTCCCTTGTAATATAGTTTCTTTCCTCAGGAGTCCATTCACTTTCTATTTTTTTAAGTTTGTTGTTTAATGTTTTTTGAGGGATTTGTTGTTTTCTATTGCTAATTTCCTCATTGATTATCTGAAGTAGTTTTTTGAAGATGTATATTCCATTGCTTTCACATATTATTGCATGAGTATTGGTTTCGATGTGTTGACAGTTGATGCAGAGATTGTTTGTATATATTGTTGCTACCCTTTTATATAACTTATCTTTGGTTGGCAATTCAAAGTTCCATAGTCTAAGTCTGAAGGATCTGGTGTTGTAATCCAGTTTGTTAGTTGCACCTGTTGTTATTTGAGATGGGTTTGTGGATCATTGATTCCACTCATACTATACTTTGTAGTATGTTGCTATTTATTGAGGTTAAGTTACAGTCTAGCCTTCTCCAGTTGAAGATGTGCCTTGCTTTGATGAGGTTCCTTGCAGTTTCTGATATTGTGTTATCTAAGACTTATCTATTCCACTCTTAGATCCATGGGCTCTGGCTATCTTTTATAAGGATAAAATTGATTTCTGAGGCTTTGCCTGTGATGGTTTCCTCCTTGGCAAGCATGTCTGCTTTATCATTGTTTGGGTTATTGTAATGTGCTTTAATTTTTTTCTATATTATATTAAGTCTTTATTGTTTAGTGATATGATTGATTATATTGATTAGAGTACTATTTTTAAGTGTTCTGATAGCAATTGGGTTTCCTTGAGCTTTGAAAATGGCATTGAGTGCTGCTTGACTATTATTATATATTGTAATATTGCTGTTTACTGGAGCTATTGTTAAGAATAATGCGATGGCAGCTAATTTAATCTTGTGAAAGAAGTGTAGTTATGTATTTTCCCTTTGAAGTTGATTTCTTGAGTTTGAGTAATGTGCCATCTGAAACCCATTCTGTGGTCTGTATCCAATAAGTCATCAGTATATACTGTGATATTTTTGAGTTTGTGGATTTTTTGTTAGATGGTGGCTAGTTTGATAAGTGTGTTTTCTGTTATATCTATGAATTTTTTGATGAGTTTTTTGTTATGTGTTATAGGGTTGTTATTGATGATAGGAGGTAGTAGGAGTTTGTTATAAACTAGTTTGTCTAGGAGAAGTTTATTTAGGCTATTGAGTGAGATTCTGTTGTATTTATGAAGATTGTTACTAGGCGTGTCTCTAGAGCTAGTTTTGCTTTTATATACTGGGATACAGATGAGACTGGTTTTTTCTTCAAAGAAGATATATTCTCCTTGTTTTCCAGATATGTTTAAGGCATATCCTTGATATTCCTGAAGGGGTGAGTTATTGTTGGTATATGTATAATATTGTAATTTGATAGTATTGTTGATAATAGCTTTTTTTCTGCAGATGATGCTTTTGTTTATTTGTATTATGGTGATTTATTTGATCTTCTGATTTGATGTTTCTATGGCTAGTCTGTAAGTTTGTTTTATATCATTATTGTTTATGTATCTATTCTGTATTAATCTAACTATTTCTTGATTTTGTTGTAGTTCCTGGAACCATGTTGGTTTCTTCCTATTAAGTTTTTTGTTGGAGTTGTGATCTCCATCCAGGCAGTCAGACGTAATCCTATATAATTGTTGATTTGATTAATGAAGAGAATTTGATTGTTTACTAGCTGTTTTCGATGTTTATTGTACCAGCCTAGATTTGGTACTTTTTCTATTGTTGTGTCTATCTTTTTAATTATCTGAAGATTGAAGTTGATGCCTGTAAATTCTTTTTGTCTAAGGAGATAAATTAAATTGTGTGTAAAATTATGATCCTGTAAAAGGAAGGTGTTTGTGAAATGGATACTTGTAATGGTTTTGATTAGACTACCATCTATTTTGGAGTTTTTATAGGTGTATAGATGTGATTTTTTCTATTATATCCTGTCTGTTGACTCTTTTGTACCAGTTGTTTGTATGTAGTAAAAGTTGTCTGTTCCAAAGATAGAAGAATCCATATTCTATTGGATTGAAGAGTATAGAGTTTAGTGCAAATTGAACTAAGTGGAGTTTATATTTATAGGTTGTGTTAAGGATACTTATTTTCTTATTGTAGTTGGACTTTGTGAGGATCATATTTAAGAGTAGGTATATGATTATTGGTATCCAGACTTGATTGTAAAGGTATCAAATTTGTTTGTTAGTTGTTGTTTTCCATTTGATTGTGTTGATGTATTTAATTGTCTTGTCTTTGATTAATTGTTGTTAAAAGGTTTTGGTTCCTCTGCCTTTAAGGTAAATGCCTAGGATTCTTGCTGCTTGATTTGATTTAAGCATGTATATAAATTGGTTTTAAATTTGAACCATGTTGTTTAAGTTTGGATTGGTATTGAGTACTATAAGATTTGATTTTATGGCATTGATATTAATATCATTGATTCTATAAAAATCTAAACAGATATCACATATCTCTTGAAGATTGGTGTGTTCTCTGTAAATAGAATTGTATTATTCATGAAAGCAATACATAAAATGTTTTGTGTTTTTATAGTGGATATTGTTGTGGGATCTGATCATTGTTTCACTGTTAGTGTATATACTCTCGTTTATTTAAAGATATGTATAATGAGTGGGTTATAAAAAATCTTCCATAAGAGGTATAATTTTGTGTCTCCTTGATCTATGCCATTTTCTACTGTGTATTGGAGTGAGGGTCCAAAGAGTGTGAGTATATGGTTTTGTTGATTGTTACAAATATTTGTAATTATTTGAATAATTTTGTTTGAGTATTTGATTCTTTTGATGACTTTTTTGAGTCTAAAGATGTTTATGGAGTCGAATGCTTTGGCCATGTCCAGACTTAGAATCCAAGCTTGTTTGTGGGTTTTCCTTGTATCATCTTGAATTGCTTGAAGGATATATATTGGTTCTTGTGTACTGGATCCTGGTAGTACTACCCAGTTATGTATCGAGAGGATCTAGTGTGATTGAAGTGTCTTGGCTAGTCTGTTGATTAAGATTTTTGTGAAGACTTTTCTAGTTGTTTCAAGTAATGTGATTGGTCTTATAATGTTGATATCATTTTCCCAAGGCTTTGGTTTGGGGATTGGATAGATATTACTTTTTTTCCATTTCATTAGGACTCTTTCTTGTTTGGAAATATCATTAAAGAGGTTTGTAATAAAGGTGAGTAATTTACTTAAGAGTTTTTTAAGTGCTATATATGGGATGTCTATAGAACCAGGTATTGATTTTGAGAAGCAGCATTTGATAGTGTCTTGTATTTTACTTGTTGTTATACTGTAAGTGCTATTACACTGATATACCATTCTTAGTTTATGTATATGGGTGATATATAAATCTTCTTCTATCTTGTGCCTTTGGTTTCAATAGTATTGCACTTACTTGTCCATTTTTTGAAGTGTGCACTGACTAGTGTTTTGATCTCTTCTGGATTTGTGGTGATTGTCTCTTTTGGATCACTTGATATGATTTTGTCAAGTGTGATATATTTTTGGGATCATTCAAAAGGCTTCTGATTACTTGTTTTTTGTTGGTGTTGAAGTATGTTTGTCTTCTGAAAAGTCTTTCATTGATTGTATCAATTTGTTAGTTTTTATAATTCTTGTTAAAGATTTGTTTGTGGATGGTTCTCATTGTTTTGAGATCTTGGATCCATTGGAGAATATTTGTTGGGTTGAGGGGTCTTGTAATTAAGTTGATTGTGATATTATATCGAATATGGAGCTTTTTAAAATAATATTTATTTTGTTTTGAGAATATCTGTAGAAGAATCATTATCTATTAGTTGTTTGCCTAGAGAATGGAGTTTGAAGAGTTTTCATAGTATGTATATTAATAGTTTGAGAGATTTTTGGAACATGTTTTGATTCTTTATATCTTTTTATGTAAAGTGCTACACTTAGAAGGATTGCATCTCTTAGCAGATTCTATTTTCTTTTTATGGTATTTTCTGTTGAGGTTGATGTTGGCCAGGATGATTGTAGTCTTGAGTATATATATTCATCGAAGTCTTTCTATTTACCTGATAATGTGTCTTCCCATCTAAATCTGTTGTTAAGTTATACTTTAATTTTATTGACTTGAGGGAGTCTAAGTTTCAATGTTGGAGGTTGCAAGAAATTATATCATGGTCTGTCTCCAGGAGTTCTTTATCAAGTGTTTAAATACTTGTATTTGTTAAAAGCTACACTAGTGATGTTGAGATTCAAATTTGATCAATTCTACTAGTAGTTTCCTTAGAATTGCTCTAAGTGTATTGGATGCTATAGGAATGTAAGTCTCTAAATATATCTATAAACTAATTGTTTGTAAGCCATTGGACTAATTTTCCAGTTAGTGAGTATTGATTTCTTTTGAGGATGTTGGAATGTGGCATGTCAATACTGGGGTTTGGGACAGAGTTGAAGTTTTCTAGAATTATAATGTGACTGTTTGCAATTTTTGCATCATTAATAATTTTAAGAGTTTCTTGGATATACTCTTGGTTGTCTTCATGTAATTGGAAAGGCAGGTAGATAGCAATAATTCTGAGTTTGTATTTGAACCTGAATAGAAGATCTACTGTGATGATTTTATCCTTTCATATTTGTTTTTTGAAAATATATTTTACAACGTTTTTTTCTATGTGCAATGTAATACCAAATCCTTTGGTTTGGTTGCTTTGGTTACTTCATGTGGTTTGATAGTTGTTAAGTTGGATGAAGATGCCTTCTTTGCTACTGATGTTTGTTTCTGTGAGAGTAAGAATGGTTAACTTGTGTTTGGTGACCCACTCTGTCCATAATTAAAGCTTGCCTGGATTTGATTTAGGGTCTCTGACATTTGTAGTGAAGATTTTTCAGTTGTTTTTTAAGATTGAAGGATTTAAATTATGATCAAATTGTTGTCTATATGAAGTGTATGTAATGTTTGTTGATTTGATGGGTTCCAAGGTTGGTGTGTTGTCACTTTTGTTAAGTGTACTATTTATGGTTGAGTGTATAAGTGTTTTTGAGATTTGGTTCAAAGGAAGATCATTGAGAGTTGTGGTTGTGTTGTACAATTCATTTTCTGATTCTTTTTGATTGCTATTACTTTATGTTGTACCCATTTTTAATTTTGGGGTGACAGATATGTTGTGATGGGAGTTTTGGTGATTGAATCAAAGGCTGCAATGATTTGGTTTATGCTGTTTTGCATACCATTCAATGATAAGAAGAGTTGAGTTTGATGATCTCTAATGTCTTCAACACTATTATCTAATGATTGGAGGGTTAATTGTGACTAATGTTGAAGTAAAATACTGCTTGTTGAGTTGTTAGGTTTGTCACTGTCCATTGTTTCATAGTATTCTTCATTGTAGAGTTCCAGATTAGTAATGTGTTCATCAATTTCTATAAGTTGTATTCTTATTATTTGGATTTCCTGGCAGATTTCTTTGAGAAGTTTAGATATTTTTGTGAGTGATTGTATATTTTTCTGTGGGTTTGAGAAGTGTTGCAGACTGCACTGGCATAGGAGCTAACTCTGGTATTTTTATGAGGTTTGGGTTTGTTGAAGTTACATATTGTTATTGTTTTTTCTAGTCAGAATTTATTATAAAGAGTTTTAAATCTGGAGGCTTATTCCTTGTTATAATTATTCTATTGTTATCATTTACTTTAATTGAATAGTCGATAGTTAGATATGAGGTTGAGTTGCAGATTGCATATAGTTTGGCAAAGATTGGAGCAAAGGAGACTCAGTTTTCTCCATAATATATTTGTGTTATAGTGTTTCAAGAAGGTCTTCTTGTATGTCAAAGCTGATAACTGCAAATCTCTTGAATTTGTATACTGTTGCTGTGAACCTTGGAATGTAGTATGTGCATTCTTTGCATTGTATGAGGACATGTTTAAGATCCCATGCTGAGATGTTTGGAAGAAGGTTAGTAAGTTTGGTGGCTATTTTATATCTTTGTCTTATTTGTGTGAGTAACTATTCCGTACTATTGATTCTGACTGAGTCTTTTTGATAAGTATACTTCTGAGGTTCACTAGTTTGTCTTTAGTGATCTTATCTGTAAAGGTAATAGTGGTACTTTACCAAAGATTTTGGATTTTTATAGTGATGTACTGAACTTCTCCATATTTGGTGAAGGCTTGTTTGACTTCAATAAATTTTATATTCAGGAGATATTCCATACTATGATTGAATTTTCCTTATTGATCATTTGGCATCCAGTTTCCATATATGATAGTCTTGTGTTATTCATATTAGATAGATTAATAGTAATGGTATGTTGGGTGGCTTGTAGATCATCAAAAATGGCAATAATTTTTATCTCTTCATTCTTTCCTTCACTATATACTGTCAAAAGACCTTCTAGGAAATTGAGTGCCATAATAATATGTTCAATTTTTTGATGGATTGTTTTACCTTTGACTAAATTAGCTGAGACTCCTACTTTGTATCTTTCTTTGCTATATCTGATTAACCTGTTAAAGGAAGAGTTGGGTTTTGACTTTTCATTGTACAGAGAGATTGCTTTGTTTTTTTCTTTCCTTGCTGTAAACCATACAGTTTCTATGTCTTCCTGGTTTTCTGTATCCATTTCCTCATCTGTATCATCTATCTTTGCTATTTTAATTCTTGATGTATTGGATCCTTTAGCTTGGATTGTTTTATTATGGATTTTTTGTCCATCTTCTAGCTTCACTAAGTCATTCCATGAAGAAAATATGGTTGCTTGGCTGTTTGGTTCTGCAGATTTACTGGTTGAATTAAGAGCTTCTTGCTATGTCATTAGTTGGGATGGTTCAGTTTGTTGTTTGTTTGTTGCTTGCTGAGTGGCTTGGGACTTGTTGATCTCTAAATTAGGCTTCTTTATATATAGTTGTGTTCTCCATAGAGTATTGTCTTTGCTTGTTCTTTTTTCATACCTTATTGGCATTTTGTCTTTGTTGGGACATTGGTTATGGTCTTGGGATTTCCATTGCAAAAAGACATCTTTCTTTGGTATTTTTCTAAAAATTTCCAAAAAAAAATTTTTTTAAGATTTGAGATAGTTATAGGAAAGAGTTTTTGTCTATTTTAATAATTTAATTCTTTTTTTTTATTTATAATACTGGCTCAGCCTTACTTTATTTAGATTAAGTAGAAATGTACATATTGTTTATGCTATAATTATCTATATCGACCAAATTAGTTTGATAGAGAAACTTACCTTGCAGCCTGTTGCCACCCTAGTGGGAGCTATCCAGTCAAGGCTGGACTAGTGCTATATAAAATAGTAAATATGTGGGAGGAATGTATTTTTTATGTATTTTCCTATATAATTGTTTACTAGGTCTATATATTGATCTTTAATGTGTTTTTCAGATATATTGAGCTGTGTACTTTTCTATAGGGGCTGTATTTAGCTATTCTTTCAATTTTTCATATGATACCTCTCAGTTTTTTTCATTTTTGAAATTCTTTGTATCTTTGGATCCAGATATTGTAGAGATATTTATTAGTTTCTTGTTTAATTTCTTTTATACATTTATGTATTTGTTGTTTGTTCATTACACATCTGGCTACACGAACAACTCTTTTCTGACCATTTGAGGCGCAGCAACTTCAGTAACAGGGAAATGACTTCCAATACTAGAAATGCCAAAGTTTTGCAACTTGAACAACAGAGAATAGAAAAAACCAATGTGCAGAAAGAAGAAGCAAGAAGACTATTTCTCTTCACAACCAATCATATGCCAAAAAGCTCAACATCATACAGACTAAAGTACCAACAACCACGGCAGTGAAATCCATCCAAAAAAGCAAGGAGACAAACACTTAAGAGAACTCATCAGCTATAATACTAGATACAGCCAGCATGGATATAGAGGCAGAACCACCCAGCAAAGAACAGTCATGGAGTGAACAGATGGTAGAAGCTAAGAATGAAACAGGAGATCCAGCAGCAAATCACGTACTTCTGATAGGAAGAGGCTCAGATGAAGAAGGTTCACAGGGAAGAATGAATAATCCAGTAACAGATGACAACAATGAACACTTGAATGGATAGGCCTTCAGGTAAAAGAAAGAAGAATGCTGGACACCTGTAGTTCGTAAGAACAACGCAATGCAGCCCAACAACAGGTCAAGATCAAGGACACCAGTTAACCCTGAGGTCAGATATAGAAGAAAACATTTTAAAGTAGGCATCGATGCCAATGTCACTCCATAGGAAAATAATAATGCAAAGATCCTTTACCTAACCAAAGCCCTCAACTCTCCTCCAGGGCTCATTGCAATCCACAGCGAACACAGCAAAGAGGGGATGCGAATCGTCATGACATTTGTCAATCAACAAGTGGCAGATGACGCAATGAGAATGGAGTTATCTAATTTAAATAACAATAAGCTTACACATATGCAGATCAGTAGACAATTGATCGAGAAAGGCAAATCCATAGTGGTCTGGGACATACCCTAAACACAAAACTCCTGGAAGTGAGACAGCATTTCACCAAATTTGACAATATATTGGGAATAAGTATGAAAACCCAAAATTTGTGACAATGCACCACAATTACTTTCGAAGAGGAATCAGTCAAAGAATTACTAGTCAAACAACATAGTACCTTTATCAAAGGGGACACAGTTGGAATAAATGATGCCTACTGGTTCATCGATCAGATGTTCGAAAGATATAGCATAGCAGCCAAATTGATCAATTTATCACCAGGTACTGCTGCATGAGACCTCAAATAAGCCCTAGATGAGATGAACGCATGTACATACTACATATCACATATTTTCTCAACAAGATACTAATCAAAAAAGTTTATAGTAATAAGCTTCGAAACAAGAGAAGACTTACTTGCTGCGAAAGACTCGACTTATACCCTTGATGAAACAGAGATATCCTTGATGTCTATTAACACACCTTTGTGTTCAATCTGTGATGCAACAACTCATCTTGTCAAAGGATGTCCAATTAAGGAACGAAGGTGACAATGGCAAGAGTTCAACCACATCCAGATGGAAAAGTATGGACAAATCTATAGCAATTTTAAGCCCACAAAGATGAGTGGTCTTTGAACATCCATAGTCTCACACAACAAAGAAGGTGCCAAACCAGTATCATATATAGCAGCAGCACAAGCCAACAGCAATCGACAGGATCGGATGGTGCAGGAACATACTCGACAAAATTGTCAGAAGCAACCTTAGAGTCAGCAGAAATATATACAGCAACCACAAGAGATCAGAGAAATTGCGGAGCTGCTAAAGATGATTCAAAGTGAAGTCGCAGGCCTCAAAGAAATGGTATCAGACCTTGATGAAAGGATAACAAATCTTGAAGCATACAATCAGGAGCATTATGATGAAATGGAACACACTACGGACAGCGAAGACAAGGAGGAGGAGGAAATAACAAAAAACTCAAGTAATCCTGAAACCTTGCTCCTAACTCAAGACACAACAGACATTCACAAAAGATAGCAACAAATTAACAAAACCATAGAGAATATACAGACCAACATACAAAGAGCACTAGAAGCCATAAGAGCTTTGATAGACATACAGCCCCAACACTAGTATCAAGTATGATGGGTGACATGTCAAAAAATAAAACACTAAAGAAAACAAATAAGGAAGAAATACAAACCTTCAGAAAACCAACCAGTCAAGTAGAAATAGGAATAACATTAAGAATCAAAAATCTAATGTAAAAGGACTCAACAAAGAAGCAAATAGGACAACTTGGATAGAGTTATGGCAAAGAAAAGGCTAGGACATTGTGATAAGCATGGAAATAAATGGTAGTGATCACATAACTAAACACTGGAAGACCGATGAGCACAAATATCACTGAACCAACACAGATCAGAAACAAGGAGCGGAAGTAGGAGTGGCCCTCAAACACCAGCTAGCAAGAAGAATTGTCAAGAAGAAAATTATTGCGGGAAGAGTCCTTATGCTTGATATAGTCTTTCTCTACAAGAAGTACTTGAGAATAATAGGCACATATTTCCCAGCGAAGGCCCCAGAGAGATCCTGCTTTGAAAAGTTGATAATGAGATAGCTCAAAATAAGTCACAAGCCCAACTAGAAAGTTATAATTGCAGGAGACCTAAATGACACAGACATGCCTTGCATAGATAGATTTTTGAACAAGTATCACTGGTTTGAGAACAGGATGTCATCAAATAATATTCTAATTAAGGACATGAAAGACCATGCAATTATTGATACTTTCCACACAGCTAATCAACAAAGGAGAGAATTCACATAGGAAGTGGATATATCTACAGTAAGCAAAATCGATTAGATTTGAACAACACAGAATAGGCATTTAGAACTGCTGACAGCAGATATCAAAAATGAATACAAACAGCTTTATGAGAGCGACCATGGCATTGCAGTGGCAAGAATGCACCTGGCTTTTCCACTTTTGAGAAAGAAAAGAAATGTACAGAAAAATCCTAATACGAGATACAATTGGGTGAACACAGAACCAGCATAATGGGAGAAGTAGACAAAACAGATAGAGAAGAAAACAGCCATTACCAAAGGTGGGACCGTTTTAGACAAGGACACGAACGAAATGTGATGTACACTAAAAGAATCAATTTTAAGAATGACCAGTACACATATCAGAAGGTTTAAGAAAACACAAATCCACTCACAGAATAAACAAGACAGATGCAATAGGATAGTCACGACCTCTACAATCAGATTATGCCAACTTAAAAAGTTGCTCATAAAAGGTAAGCTGGGTAAAATAGAAAAGGAAGGCTTGATAAGGATGCAACACTTAGCAACGAAGAACAAAATAGAGCTCCCCAAAGAACTTATTATACCAGAGAACTTTAAAACTGTGAGAGTTTTGGTAGTAGAAGAAATCAAAAGTATGAGGATCACTTTGAATAGACACCTATATGCCGCAAAGAGCAAGAAGATCTGAGAAGCCATCAAAAATCGCAGCGCTTGGTTCACATCAGACAAGAAAAGAATAATAGATAGTTTTTTAGAAAGTGAAAAAAGGAAAATCAAACTCGATAAACTAATCCTGAACAGTGAGGAGCCTGACATAGTTCTGGATGAGGATGAGATAAAATCAAGGGTGAGAGAACATTCTGAGAATTGGACCAAACGGTCTCAGCCATGTGAGATGCCACTGGAATGGAAAGAAGAATATGAACCCCTCCATTATGTAGATGAGAAATGGTATACAGAAATGATGATAGATTTCTTATCAGAGGAAATAGAAGACATCATTGCCAAGGCAAGTAAAATCTCAACCCCGGGCCCATCACAAATCCCATATATAGTATTGTAACATCTGGGTCCTAAAGCAATTGGGAGTGTTAAAAACATCTTTAACGTGATTCTACACTCTGGCACGATGCCACAAGAATGGAAAGAAGGAACCATTTACTCAATCCCCAAGACATACGACTGGGGTAATGATCTAACAAAAATCAGATCCATCACACTTCTGAAGTCAATCAAGAAAATCTTCATAAAAGGACTGGTGAACAGGCTGTCTAATGTATTTACCAACCACGAGATTCTATCAGAACACAACTGGGCAGTTCTACCAAGGATGAGTACAATGGAACCCATTTTCGAAATAAACACAATCATTGAAAATACTAGAGTAAACAGCAAGGAATTGTGGATCCTTTTTCAAGACATAAGCAAAGCATATGATAACATGGATTTAGGCACATTAACACTGGCTATGAGAAGGATCAAACTACCAGACAGGTTAATAAATCTCATAATGGAAAGTTTTTAGGATAGAAAAAATACAGTTATCACAGGAGTAGGGATTACAGACCCATATGATGTGAGAAACGGAATCAATCAAGGAGACGCAATATCATCACTCCTATGGCTAGTGATGGGTCCCTAAAGTATTTAGCATATAAAATTTCGCAGATCACTTATGTCCTTTTTTGAGGGACAAAATTCATAACTCTTTACTTCAATAGGGACAAAAATTAGGAAATATTATAAATCAATGATTTGGATAATGGAGAACAATAGTAGGTAGTTTTTTTATAGTTAAATTTTAATGTTTTCTAGTAAGGGACATTTGACTTATGTCCCTGCCTCCCCCTTTAGGGACCCATCTTTATCTATAGCGCATTTATTATAACTCACTAATAAACAGGGTCAGCAAAACACAAGGGTATAGAAGCATCACAAAAGCATATGACATTTCACAGCTCCGAATGTCACAAAGTACCATAAACATATCTGTTATAGCATATATGGATGACACAGTATGGATAGCTGAAAACCAAATGCAACTCAAAACCATCTTGAAGCTAGCCAGCTCATTCTACAACCTTATACAAGTTAAAGTCAATCCAGAGAAGTCAGAGCTTCTCATAATTAATAACAAAAGAGAGTCCGAAATAGCTTTCAAGCAAAATACGATCAGAGCTGTCCAGGGGGCAGTCAGATATCTGGAAATGTGGTTTGACCAGAATGGGAAAAAGAAACATTAGACAGACTTGGTCAGCTAGATAACATTGAACCTCATCAATCACCTATTGTGAAAAAGAGTAATAAACAAGCAAGCCCAATATCTACTCAACTATGTAATTATGCCGAAGATAGAATATCTGGTACAAGATCTTCATCTCTCTGATTCTAAAGTCGACAATGTCAACAAAAAGCTTAGGAAGATCTTTAAACACAAGGCAGGCTTCGCAATATTAGCACTTAACTGTATCTTTCACAGTAATTTGGGATAAAATATCTTCAATCTCAAGGCACGCATACTCCAGAAGCACATTATACTAATCAAAAAGCTGCACCCAGCAATCAACCACACAGGACAATTATACAGGAAATGGATAATAAACCTTCAATAGACATCATGGTCAGATACAGATATTCTGAAAAAATGTTCAAAGATATATTCAACGGGTACTAACTTCCTACAAGATATACTTATTGATGGCCAAAGGCAAGGCTTCTCCTTCAGAAAGGTGAAGCATACACACAAGGCATCAGAATCTGGACTGATCCCCTTGGAGACACTCATGACCCCACACTGGTTCAAGAAACATAGGAACAAACTCAGAACAAATAGCCTAAAATGAGCTGAACAATTCACTAACCAAAGTAAGATTAAAACCATTAGTTGGGCACAAGTATACCAGATCATCGGGTGACAAGCACAAGGAAGACAATCTCGTTTTTATAAAGACATCATTAACAAGCTTACCACAGGAACCCTATACCCAGATTATACAACAAGGCTAACCAACCTTTACCCTGATATAAACCTAGTCAATAAGACGAGCAGCAGATGTCTGAAAAAGAACAAACTTGTATGGATAGCAACTTTGAAAGAAACTGGAGAGGAAGAGTTGTTGGTAGGAAAAATAAAAAAGAAAGACACAAACACGACTACGGCAAGGCATTATATTATAAACAGCCCAGCATCACATTTAAAGGCATGTAAGGGGTGTGATAACAACATAAGTACTGAAGAGGGCACCTGCATAATAAATCTCCCAAGCAAAGATGCAATAGCAGTCACTGGGAGCAGTAAACAAGTGGCGAAAGATGGAAGAACATGCAAGTTAACCAATTTGCTTGCATTTCTGGATAGCATTAAGGCAAGGCTCATCCAATGCAAGAACAACCCTATGACTGAACTGAAGGATATCTATATCACAACTTCCATACACACAGATGAGTTGGGTTGATGGATTAAGGACAGTACTAGCCTAAACAAGCTCAGACCTTTGCAACAAAACATGGAAGGCTGGAAAAAGATCAAAATCACAACAGACACAAGCTGTTACAAGAACTTTCACACTTTTGCATTTCACGTGACCAATCTCCTAACAGGGGACAAGACAGAAATAGTAGTATTCAAAGTTTTCCAAAAAATAACACCAAATGAGACAGAACTAAATGCAGTTATGATTGCGTTAGCCGCTCTCCCAGCAAAAATGGAAATAACAATCCACATAAACAGCCAGATAATCGTAACAGCCTTAATGGTTACGAAGAATAGAAGCAAAATAGCACAGATAGTAGAACATACAAAAAACCTGGTCCACTCTAAGAACCTTAAACTCCAGATAGAAAAGATTAGAAGAAATGGGACATACATACACAGCAAGATGGACTTAGAAGCCAAACGCGTAAGGCCAAAGTGGCAAACGACCAAGTTAGACATTGCCTCCAATAACAAAAATGGGCTTGAACTCTAGTACAAAAGCCAGGTAATGAACTATAACAGCAGGAAAGCAGTCCGAAACCACCTCCGGAACGAACAGATCATGGAATGGTGCTATTTAAAAAGAAACCATGACATTGACCAATACTATGATGCAATAGACTAGGAAGTAACAGTAGATTTTCTGAGATCAAAGAAGATTTCGATAGGAGACATAAGCACCGAGGACCATCAACAAAGAACTTTCATATTAAAATTCTGGAGCCAAAAACTTCCAACCATGTCTAGGTTTCATGAACAGAAGGCTGACCTATACAAATCTAGACAATGCATCAGATGCAAGGCAGCAGTGAAAGACATAACACATATGTATACATGCAGCAAAAATGACTTTGAGTTTGACAGCCATATGATAGAGACAATCATATATTTCTTCCATAGCAGGGAAAAATGGAGCAAGCACTGAGTACAGGAATGGGTCACAAGGGTTAAGAAAGAAACAATTAACCTCTAGTTCCAGATAACAGTCAAAAGCTTAGTCCTGCATGACATAGCAAATTTGATATGCAACTGGGCAAGAATTTCAAGAAAAAAGTCAAATCAACCATCATAGAATGCCTTAACGAACTCCAGGAAACCACAAGAACCACCTGAAAACAAAGATGCGAAGCTATAAACAAGTGGGAAACATCCCAGGAGATAACGAGAGCAGATAAGAAAGCAAGGGGCAGGTAGAGCCAAGATATATCAAGGGGTAGCACCTGGAGACAAAAGCATACAACCAATTTAGATTGGAAAAAACAGAAAACCTTCAATTTTCTTTTCACTCTGAAAAACAAGGAAAATAGCATTAACTCAACCTAGGCAAGTTAGTTTCCCAAAAGGAGGGCAACAGGTCATGAAGGTTCACTGGAGATTCGAACCAGAAGATATCTTTTTCTAAAAATCCTAACATACATGCTAGTATAGTTTGTGAAATTTAGTTAACTTCGAAATAGATAATATAATGTAATATCAAAGTAAAAGTTTAATAAAGTCCAACTGGAGGCTGAGCCAGCAAACAAAAAAAAAAAAATTACACATCTGGCTACTAGATTGCATGTTTCTTTGAGTACAACTTCTTTAATGGTATATTTAAGATATTTGATATACTTCAGAGAGTTATTTCTGAGGTAATTATTGATTTGTACTTCAGTATTTTTTATCTTGCTGTATTGTCTAACTTTGTTAATGATTGTATTTCTTATGTGCTCTTCTGTTCTCTGTCATTGGTCTTGACATATGAAAGGATATTCATCTCTTTGAATCTGTAAAATATGCATCTGTCATTTTTGTACAAGTTTGGTAGTCTCTGATAAAGTTTTGTTATTGTTGAGAGTTCTTTATTCTATAGGCATAAATTGAATCTTCTTTATTGTTGATCTATTCTGTTAGTACGTTGTTCACTTATTCTAGTTGATTGTAGATTTGTCAATGTTGTATCCTAATGTATATGTTTAATAGTCCAATCACTGAATTCAATTCTTGTTCTATTCAGTAGTCTCCATCTGACTAGGTGTGTTGCCTTGATCAGTTCTTTGACCATAGTTTTGATAGGGACTTTGAGTGTGTTGTTGTTCCATTGAGGTAGCAGCGTGAATTGTGAATTTTTTATAGAATAGATACTGATTATTTTGTGTCTTGGTATCATATCTTGGTATGTATCTATTTTGACTAGTTTGTCTGCTTGTTCATTATATTTATTATTTGTATGGGCCTTGACTTTAATGAAGTTAATCTTCAAATAGTTGCCAATAATTATATCTTTGAGTAGTTGGAGAATCCTCAAGTTTTTCTATTTTCACAGATTGTATATGTGATTTTTCCTCATTACTTTTTGAATACTATTGATTGCTACTTGACTGTCTGTGTATATGTTGACTCTGCTATATGAGGGGAGTGTTCTGATTGCTATAAGTGTAGCTATCAATTCTGCTCTAGTCGATGAGGGGAAGTTTTTTATCTGTTCTTGAAATTGGAATTCTTGGTTGTTCCTGGTTATTATTATCCATCCAAAGTCCATGTAATATTAGTTGTAGTGGCATGACATGGATCCATCTGTGTATATCTCAAAATTGATTTCATTTTGTATTTGCTTTGGGATTGTAGTTAGTTCTTCGAGAATTAGAGATGTTGCAGTCAATGTCTTCCCAATCTGTTTGAATGCCTTGTTCTTAGTAGATATTTATACTTCTATCATGTGATTTGTTGATCTGTGTTCCTGTTCTGTGAGTATTGTGGAAATTAAGTTTGATGAAGCTCTGCTTCTGAACATGTTGTCTGCCTTCAGAATATTTGGTCGTGTTGAGATTTTGCTCCATTGTATTGGAATTGTTACTGTATTTTGCTTGCTGGCTGCAAAGATATATGTGAAGTTGAATTGAGTCTGTTGATTTATATTATATCCTGTGCATTTATTTAAAGGAGATTCACCAGGTGCCTGTGTGTAGTGCCTATAGACTGTTGAGTTATTATATATCTTCCTTTGTTTTCTGCCAATGATTAGTTGTGTATTCTTTTCCATTGCTATCCAATGTGATTTTGCTATCGGTGTGTCTGTTGTTAGTATGCATTATTGAAAACAATTAATTTGCCCTTGTTGTTTGTTGGTCATTCATGTCTGCAAATTGAATTGTAATGTAAAGAACCATGATGGAGTGGAGCCTGGTATTGATTTTCAATGGATTCTTATAATTTGGTACCAGTGTAGCAGTTTCTCTCTTTTACTGTTGAGGAGTTGTCCTATGAACAGAATGTTGTGTTTTTTTAAGTTGGGTCGAATTCTTCTATAGAATTCTGGATCTGTTATTTCTTCAATAGTGGTATTTACCATTTTTATGGTCTTGAAATTGCCTGCTTGAACTTTGTGGAAAATGAAACTGTACATTCAGAGCATTCATATTATGTTGTGTGTGAGATTTCTTCCTGGTTCTAGAAAGGGTGCTTGTATATGATTGTATATTTCTTTGATTGATCAAAACATATTTTGTATTGATTGTAATCAGTGACGTGTTATGTCTCCTGTAATATTGTTTTGGTTCACTCTGGTGTACCAATTATTGGCATGTAGTTGTACTTGTCTATCCCATATATGTTTTATATTGTATTTGTGTTTATTATAGAGCATACTGTTGGGTACTATGTTAACAAGTCCTATTTTGTATTTAAATGTTATTGTCAGTTTGCTCATTAACTGATTATAAGTTTATCTGATTAAAACTATATTGTTGCATAGGTATTCTATACTGGATATCAGGATATAATTAATTATATATTGTGCTTATCATTTCCAAAAAACTCTTTCCTGAAAATTTTCAAAATCGTAAAAATTTTCTTATTAGGTAAAAACACAAAAACCTGTCCTTAGCTACAAAGTAGCAACCTCAAAATGACCTCCAATAGGCAAACGAGAAGCTTAGGAAGACAAACAACACCTGAATACAACATTGATAAGATCAGCAAGAACAACAGCAGGGTCATGAAGGTCAAAGTGACAACACCAACTTTCCAACTCAAACACATCCCACTTGAAATAAGAACAGCACCATCAAAGAAAATGATAGATAAAGGGAAGGACTGAAAAATCACAACTGAACCAATGGAAGAGATGGAGATAAAGGGAAAAGAAGTGACCACGGAAGAGGAAAAGAAACAAAGCGGGCAGCCCACGAAACCATTGGAAGACTCTGCAAACAGCCGAGCAAGCTCTCCCACCACAGTCCAGGAGAAGTCAGGAGAGAGAGGCAGCCCAAGTCAACTGCAGCAAGGTGAACAGACGAATATAATCAATCAGGCTGGCTTCAGTCATGCAAACCAAGAAGAAACAAATAGAAGAAAAAATAACACAACAGAACCCAGCAGCAAGAGACACTCATGCCCGGAAAAGCTTACATTAATCCAGAACAGGTACCAGGAAAAACTCCCAGGGAAAAAATAGACTTCATCAAGCATAAAATGAGACAACTATCTTTTCTGAAATACGTGAGATATGAATACCCAATCGGAAGCCCACAGATCGCTACTATTTTTAGTAACTATGAAGATAAACAAAGAGCATGTGAGATTAACATCACCGACAATGAAAACACCAAACTCAGAAAGGTCACGCCACTAGGATCCCAAGATAGCAATTCACGCACTATTCGAGTATGGGACGTCCCCCTCCACTTCACCAAAACTAATCTGGCAGAGTTTTTTGATGAACAAATTAACATTGATTATATAACCTTACAAAAGTAGGCCCATTCCAAACCGCGAATATCACATTTTTCAACATGTCAGATTACGTCGAGATAAGCCAAGAGTGGGCACTCACTAAAAGTCTATATTTATATAGAATATTTCCTTTCTATAGAACACATGAAATCAAAGAATAAAGAGAGCACCACAGTGCCACATTCACACAACTTCCACACAATACCACTGTAGTAGACCTGGCCATCATAATCACCAGCATGAAAGCAAAGTCAGTATACATCCCTCATGACGATAATGGTCAGGCAAAGAGGTTTGCCATCTTCACTTTTGAATCAGAGAAGAACTGGCAGAAGCTAAAGCAACAACCCCGATGATCAATGGAACTCAAACACAATGGGTCAACCGTGAAACCAAACTATGCCACATTTGCGGCTCCCCTGAACACAACTACTGCTCATGTTCAGACAAAACAGAGACACCTCGCCCAAGACAACACAGCAATAGATTCAATAATCCAAGACTCCCTTCACAGCGGTCTAATCAAATGAGCCCCATCCATAACAACAAGATGTACAGAACCAACAACAATCCCCAGAGCTACGCAAATATTCTCAAGTTTGGGAGAAATGCCAAAACTGATCAATATGAAGGAGAAGTCTGGAGAATACTGGTCTCAATCCAGAAGGATATCAAGGAAATGAAAAGGGCCTTCCAAGACTTGAATGAGAGAGTTGATGCCTTAGAACAAGAATGTGCCAACAGATACCCTGAAAGCATTGACGAACTAATGGAAGAGTTAGAAGAGGATATGACTGAAAGGAGAGAGGAACAGACTACAGAAACCTGTACTAGAATCCAGGACATCAAGAGAACTCAAGAAGCATACCAACAGTAGCTCAATAGAATGAGCACAACAATAGAAGAAGCAATTAACCTTTTCAAACTCTCCCAACAGACTGCCCCCTCTAATTATAACCCCTCCCAATAACATGATAGATACCAATCCAGCAAACTCCCCAAGGAGAGAAAGTAGTAAAACGAACAACACATTAGTAACCATTCAACCTTTGGACAAACAAGCAACACAATACAACAGCAATACCCAAATGAAGGAAACTACCATATAGACAAAAAACAAAAAATCAACCACCCAATCTGAACATTTGTAACATACAATATAAGAGGAATGGTAGAGGAAAACAAATGGAAACTCTGGCAGAATATTTCTCTGAAAAGCAATGCGAAATTATCATTACTACTGAAACAAATGGAGATATACATCGGATCAAACACTGGAAACAACAAGGCTATCACTTGATAACCTCCATAGATCCCAAGCGGAAAATTGGACATGGCGTAAGCATAGCAATACACGAAGACATCGCAATCAGAATATTTAGGAAACAAGAGATAGCAGGAAGGGCTATTGCAATAGATATGGCTTTCCCAGGAAAACACAGGCTAAGAATAATAGGAATATACTTACTACCAGGGATTACAACAAAGAAGATAGGAAAAGAATAGAGCATGATACCCAACAATGGATCTCACAAGCAGTTAGAACAGGAATGCATGTAATAATAGGAGGAGATTTCAACACTACACCAAATCCCGCCATTGACAAATCTCGCAAGCAGAAAAGAACAAACAACCACCGGCCAGAATCTGAGCTGTTGGAATGGTTGATAGCACAAAACTTCGTGGATACTTTCAGGCTACACAACCCACACAAACAGCATACACATGGAGTAATGGAAGAGGGGCACACAGCAGAATCGATCAGATTTGGTACCACCCCAGAGCACTTGGCATTCAAGAGGTGCACAGATAGTAGACTATCCAGATCTCCTACACAAAAGTGACCATAGAATAATGACCATGAGAATAGAAACATGGCAACTAGACCGACCAAAGATTCAAAAAATTTATATGTGCAACCACCTGTACAATTGACACAAAATTGACAATAAACAATGGGAGAAATGAAGCAACACAGTTGAACAAGAGTTGCAGTGACAGGATACATCACAACAGGAAAAGGTAGACAAGTTATGGCACAGTTTCAAGCATGCTATCCTACTAGCCACAAGCAAGCACATAAAGAAGCTAAAGTCACAGAAAAGAGCCAAAAACACAGACAAGGCCCTAACAATATATAGGAAAATTATTAACATCCAGAGACTGTCATAAACGCTGCAAAGGCACATGGATACTCCCAACAAACAGACTGAGCAATTAATTAGGAAGCAATTTCTCAAGATCAAGGAGGATTTCCCAGAATTAGCTGTAGAATTAGAAAAGTGGCAATCAGAGTACCCAAATAGATATCAGATTCACTGGAAAAAAGTTTGTAGAGAATATATAATCAAATACAAGACAGCAGCCAAAGTAGTAACAAGTTTCAAGTGTAACAAGAAAATGCAATCACATATAGAAAAAAGACAACAATGGCTGCAAGACAACAAAAAAATGATGATAAACAGCATCCTGGAAAAATCCAATAGGTCTATAGTCATGGACAAACTCATTGTGGAAGAAGGTGAACATATAGAGATAATCACAAATCCAGAAGAGATCAAAAGAAGAGCCTCAGATCACTTCGCAACATGGACCCACCAAAGAAGAACCATCCCAATAACCAATTTCCCTAGATGGGGAAAACAGTACGAACCAAAAGAGAGGATTCTATACTATTGGTATGACAAACTAACAGAGCAAGTCATCATACAAGAAGTCAAAACTGTAATCAAAGATAGAAGCTCCAAATCAGTCTCAGTTCCAAACAGTATATCATACTTGACGTACATACATCTTGGACCAAAAGCCTTAAGCTGGCTGACAAACCTCTTTAATAGGATCCTGTCACAAGGAGAGATATCCAGGGAATGGAGCACAGGCTATGTATATCCTATACCAAAGTCCACAGACTGGAACAACAGGATAGATATCACCAGACCCATTATACTCCTAATCGCAGGAAGGAAGATCTTTACAAAGATTATCAATGTCCATCTCACACGAATCTGCTTAGAACACAACATACTCAGTGAGCTAAATTGGGCAGCACTTCTTGGAAGTAGCACACAAGCCCCATACATATAATTAATCTCTGCATAGAGCAAGCATGCAGAGAGAAGAAGAAACTATGGATCCTAAGTCAGAACATGGCAAAAGCGTACGACTCAGTCAATACAAAGATGTTGGAGAAGGTGATGAAACGCATCAAAATACCACAAAAAGCAATAAACATCATACACGCACTTTTCAGTGAAAAAGAAAACAAAATTATCACTACACATGGCCTCAGTTCATGTTATAAGGTACTGGACGGCATCGACCAGGGTAACACAATATCCCCTCTTCTATGGCACATTTTCTATGATCCTCTTTTAGCAGAGATCGAATCTTTCAACATGGGATATAGATACTTAACCAAGTTCAAAGAATACATTGACAGGCTATACAAGAAGAAGCATCTGAATATCAAAGCCAGTGCTTATATGGATGACACGACCTGGCTAGCTGACAACCCAACAGAAATATAGATGATCCTAAACACAGCTACAGATTTCTATAACATCAACGATATTAATATCAATCCATTGAAATCATAACTAATTATTATTAACGGACAGTCAGAAGATTTTGAGCACAAATTCACCCTCAAAGGAGAAACCATCCAAGGTAACAAACCAGGTACACCAATGAGAATGTTGGGTATTTGGTTAGACAGCTCAGGGAAGAAAGACTACCAAAAGCAACTCATTATTAAAAAAGTAAAAAAAACATGCAAACTGATAGGATGGAAGGCAACAACAGACAAGCAAATGCGTTACATCATAAACCATGTACTTATGCCAAGCATAGAATATCTCCTGAATGACATAGTACTTCTGGAAAGCACATGCAACCTCTTGATGGGAAAGATCGCAACAAGATACAAACACAAGTGTGGTCTCTCCCAAACCTTTCCCAACACTCTCCTGTACAATCATACTGAACACAATATAAATCACATTTGGGATAGACAAATGCAACTACATGCAAAAAACTAGATAAGAAGAATGAAAAATGAGGGGATGCTAGGACAAGTCTCCAGGATGGGACTCCAAAACCTACAAAACCTGTTCTGGTCAATCAATTCAGTAATGACATATCTCACCCAGCCTTTTCTCAGAGCAGGACAGAATCTAGACCATGATATCCTATGGACATTAAGAAAACATGGCTTCCAGTTCCAACTGAATCCCAAATTTACGATCCCTCAGAGAATAAGGAAGATAGATGACATAATTGAAGAAATAGTCACAGAGCCTACGTATAATCAATACAGACAGATCTTACAGAAACACAATTTAATGTTCATGGGACAAGTAATCAATTCCGCAGAAACAAGAACACTACACTGGCGAGAACTAGGTGCCATAAATAAAATAAGGAAAAGAGGTAGCCCAAAATGGTACGAAAACTTTATTGCGAGGCTTTCAAGTACAGCTAAAGTACAAGACAGAATGGAGGACACAACACACGACCACCCGACTTTCGATCAAGGCAGACCACTCACAACAATTAACACACACCGTCCACACTGGGGGGCCACATTAAAACAAGACAAAGTAGTCATAGACAAGAAGAAATGCAACAACAGTCCCAATACAGTAACTTTCACACACTACACAAGGACAGAAGGACAACAATCACTAATAGAAAAATGTAAAGGATGTGATCTTAATGAAGAAAAGAACATATCATCAGGATCATGCACGTTCTCAACCAAAAAACAACATGCAGTCCAGATCCCAATAGAGTTTTCAAGTATATCAACCAAGGAAAACAAAGGCAAGACCGCAGCCACACTGCGTTGTAGAATCTTTCCAAAGTCCACCATCAAAGAACTCAGCAACCTGACAGAAACTATACAGACAGAAAGACCTTACTTGCAACTTAACATAGACAATAACAACAGGGGAACAATTGACTTCAGCAAGTTCTTCACCCTCAATAAGCCAGAACTGAACACCCTGATTAGGATTCAAGAACAAATAAGAGACTGCAGGCTAGCCACAATCTATATAGACGGATCAGTAACAAACCATGGAAACTGACCACACATGGGCTTCAGTTGGATAATCAAAGACGAGACAGGAACTAAGCATACTTTCCAAGAACAAACTCAACTATACGTCTCCTCATTGAGGGCAGAAATAATGGCAATAACAATAGCAATAAGCACCTTCAGCAAGAATACGACAGTACACCTATACACTGATAGTTAAACAGCAATAACAAACCTAACAGAAACTCTGAACTCCACAAGTTTCAGGCAAAAGAAGAAACCCAACCAGACAATAATCAACACTTTCAATCATATCAGAAAACAACAGAATCTGCATATAACCCTACACAAAGTGAAGGCACATTTCGGAATCCCCTTGAATGAAGAAGTAGACAAGCTAGCCAGAATAGATCCCACATCACAACATATTAAACCCAACCAGAAGATCATAAATATAAAGAGACAACACCAGGGGTCCTCCCCTATAGAAACAACATGGGACACAACAGAGATAGATATTCCAGAAAAGAATCTAGTAAAGCAAGTCAACAAGGTTATCAGACTGACTAAGTGGAAATTACTCAATAGGATACAGAATAGCTTCACAGAGGAAGATCTCAGAGACACATATTAGAAGCATACTTTTACCACCTTACACCCATCCAAAATGAATGCATATAATACATCAGGCCAAAATCACTATATGTGAAAATTTGGATTCAATTTCTGGTACGAAGAGCTTCCTGCCCTACACAAATTATACAGCTGATTTCCCTCAATCTACAAAGATAACAAATGCCCTAACTGCGGGAAAATTGAAGACACAACACACCTCTTCGTATGTAGTAACAACATAGAAACATTAAAGAAGAACTTCCACAGGATACTAATCAAGAACGCCTCATCACAAGTAAAAAAGGAACACAAGAAAACATTCAAGGACACCATATACAGGCAGGTCCAGCTGGACAACCCTAGGAAGTTCAGACTACTGATAAAAGGGGCAGTTCTAAAAGAAATTCCATGTACACTTAAAACAATCTTAACAGACAGGAAGGCTGAAATCAAAACCATCATAAACACAATGAATGAATGGAAGGAACTACTATACGACATATGGAAAATAAAATGTGAGGCAATATAGGAGCAAAGAAAAGCACAAGGTATACAGGGATGGAACAAATGGATAAAAACCAGAACAGGGAAGTATAAGAAGCAAGCGAACCCAGTGGTGATACAACAATCCCTCTTAGACTTGATTAGAATAGTAAATAACTACATCAATGATTACATAAAGTATCAAACAAACATTTTTTCTTTTTTATCCTTTCATATGACAACTAGCATGGCCCTGGCATGTTAGTTTCTCTCCCTCAGGGGAAGAGCAACAGGCCATGAGATAGCAAATAGCTTATTTGGTTTTACTATTACTGAATATACATCCTTGTACTATAGTCTCATCATATTCTACATATGTAATTTGGAGAAAATAATAAAACAAGGCTGCGTCAGTCAAAAAAAAAAAAAAATAACGTTTTAAAAAATTTTTTTTTATTTTTTTTAATAAAAAATATATAAATTTTATGCTATATTAAAAAAAGTTTTTTTATTAATAAAATTTTTTTTATTTTTTTTTTAAATAACCTTTATATATTCTAAAAGTTTTTTATAAAATTACTATTTAAACTAATATAATAAATTAATTTTTTTTAAAAAAAATAATAAATAGTTTTTGTAATAATAAAAAAAATTTTTTTTTTGATTTTGAATTAAAATTAAAAATTATTTTAATAAGCTTAAATAAAAAAGTTCTTAATTAAACTTATAAACAATATATTCAAAAATATATTTACGAAATTTTTTTTAATTTAAATAATTAATTATTAAATTATAGATAAAAAATGACGTCCAATTATTTTTGCTCCACACTGTATACAAAATAATTATTGAATATTTATTTAAAGATCATAGAAGCTATTATAGAAATTCAAAAAACTGTAATATCTAATATATCTTATATTCAAATATACTGTATGCTATAACAAGTATAATAGATATACAAGTAAATATGATCAAAAATATCACAGAAATTCAAAAATCATTAACTAATACATTATTAATAATAATTACAAATCTATCAAATGAATCTTTCCATCAAATATTTAATGATATATGTGTATTTTGTAAAAATAATGAACATTGGATCCAAAATTATCCATTAATTCTATCTAAATATCAAAATTATTGTTATAAATATTGGAAAATGGAAAATCATTTAGCAAAAAATTGTATATTAAAATAACAAAAGTCTCTATGGATATTAAAGGTATAATTATTAATTTTTTATTTATAATGTTTAATAATAATAATAATAATAATGCAGATCTTCTGATCACACACAAAAAAGATATTTGTAAGAAGTTTTTTTACTTTTTTACAATAAAGTCTTAACACTTTCATTAAAATAACTTGGAATATGACTTCAAAAGTCGCTTCTATACTTTTTCTCTGGTTCATAAACCTTTTCACTCAATAATTGGACTTCTAATGACCAAGAAAAGTCAAGTAATACCTTTGATACCAATGGCAAAAATGTTTCTAAAGGAAGAATAACTGACTATGAAGTATCTGAAGGCCTTTCTAACCTTTGAAATGAGAGGTGTATAGAGGTTTTCTGCAGTAAAAAGACTTATTTTCTCTCTTTTTGACTGTCTATGCCCTCTTAAAGCTTACACTTTCATGGTTTTCTAAGGAATTTTACCTACCTCAGTTTGATCTAAATTTTAGATAGCACAAATTCTCATCAAAGGTGATTGGCTAATATGAAATACGTTAGTTTTTAGAATATAAACAAGCTCTTATTGGTCATATTCACGTATTTCAATAATGTCATTGGTGATTGAAAAGAATGTTCTAGAAATGTTTATCCTTCAAAAACTCAAGTTCTTTAAGAAAGACATTCATAATATCAAAAGACTAAGAGATAGATAATGTGAATTGCAAATTCCTATCTCTTCTTTAAGTTCCTCAAGTAATGACAAAGCTTTAATGGACAAAAGCTAAGATCTAAATACTTTTCTTGAGATATCCCAATCTGGTATTACTTAAATGAAAGACCAGTTGGATTGATTTATTTGATGTTGCAAGTGGTAACAAAAAAATATTTCTTCTGAGGCTCAAGAGAAGCAAGAAGACTATTTCAATTAGACAAATTCCTTTTGAAAGAAGGATTGCTTTCTTTTTGAACTTTTTTGGTGTAATCTTAAATTGTTTCTCTTTCTCAATTTCATTTTTTTTCCTTTCCCCTTAACTTAGCAATTTATGATTTATAAACAATCTATAGTGACAAACTGTTAGTGATGAACCCATTGGATAAAGGTTATATATAAATACTCTAGGGAGTAAAATATTGTTCCTTAGACCTGACTTAAAGTACTTAGATATAATGATGGTTAGTTATTATGTGAAAAATCTGTAATATTGTAGATAGTTATACAGCTTTTCAATAAAGATCAAGCTATGTGACATGGTTGTGGGTTAAAAAAAAACTTTATAATAATAATAATAATGATAATTTTCATTAAATAATATATATATAATAATCTCAAAGAATTGATAGGAAGAT
>CAJVPT010000283.1:0-33791 GCA_910592055.1 Acaulospora colombiana
AATCAGTTTTCAGTTTTCCTTTCTTTCTCCTAAAAAGTTTAAGACAAAGAAATAAAAAGTTAGTAAAACAATGTATATCTCTATCCTTGATATTTCCGGATAGATTGATATATGTAGTTGAGTATGTTGCAAGTATTTTATGGCTTGGTCTAAGGTTTTGTACTTCTTTCTTATGTGTTTAAACTAATTCACTTTTTTCAAGAAAATTACCAAAAAAGAAAATTTTTTGAAAAAAGGAGGATCAGTAGAAAGAGTTTTTTTTTATTAATCATTATTATATTTAATTGTAATTTCTTTAAATAATAAATATAATATATATTTAAGAATTCATCAAATATATGAATTTTGACAAATATTTAATAATTTTTTGAGAAAAATTTTAATAAAATATATAGTAAAAATAGTGAAAATTATATGACAAATAATGTTGAATTATATAGTAGAAATTGATTGATGATTTATGTAATAGAAATTAATTAACAATTTATAGTATTTATATCAAATTATATGATTGCCAATTTATTTATATTATTAATATGTCAATTTATTTATTTTTTTAATGAATGTTATATGAGTGGTATTAAGCTGAATAAATATTTTTTGACTAGTGATTACAATAAACAAAAAATAAATAAAAAAAAAAATAAAATGACAACTAATACATTTAAGATACTGTATATAATACAATGCTTTTCTAGAGCTAATTATATATGAAGAATTAGAAGAAACATTTTATACACTTTCAAATAATAAAGCCTTAGGAAAATCTCAAATTAGTTACAAAATGCTGAAGAAGTTAGAGCAAAAAGGAAAAAAATACCTACTAAAAATGTTAAATATCCTCTTAAGATAAGAAGTTATGTCTATATATTGAAAACAAAGTTATATATTATATATTCAATAGTTAAATTAAAATTATGGAAATATGAATTAATAAACATAAGATCAATTATATTATTGGAAGTTATTAGAAAGTCTTTTATCAAAATCTTAATTACCAGAATGAAAAACATTTATAAGATCAATAATATTCTTAAAGGTTTCAATTATATAAGATTACTAGAAGAAAGTTTTTTTTTTTTTTTTTTTTTTTTTTTTTAATGCTAGCTCATTCATGTGTCATGGCACCATTTTATTACAATAAAGATCATATCTGAAAACAACCAGGATAAATAATTACCTGTACTGTCTAAGGATTTACAGATCAACGAATAGTACAAAGAGCTAACTATTTACATCTCACCCAACCAGAATGAGGCAACTATATGACCATCTAGTCTAGATATTTCTCTTTACTATAACAAACTAATTAAACACCCAAAACTTAACTATCCAAACCTAATACACCATGACACTTTCTAGATTCTGAAACCTATTGAGCCCAGATCCACCTAGCAGCTTATCACTATCCCCTAAGAAGAGGAGCTAATGTGCCAAGGATTTACCTAAGATACCCAGTACTACTGATGTTGGGATCCCTTATGTAGAGCCTTAACTTCACTAATACTAAAAGAAAATTTTAAAGAGGAGAGGAGTGTGTACGAATTTTGTCCAATGGATATTGGTAATAGTGTTGTTATTATTGGTTTACGGTGAAGAGATAGGTATATCAAAACCTTCCAAAAAGATAATACCCAGGTTATCAGTTTTTATTTGTTGAATAGGAAATGAGGGAGTTGTTGTTTATCCAATGTGTCCTATTGCAACTTATTCTTTCTTGATAGCCACTGACGTAGGAGATTTCGTGTCCTGTATCTATCCGTACCAAGTACAATGATTTATGATAGACCCCAGGTTTTTATGAAGCTAAGGAAATGCATTCAGACACATGATGTGACCAATAGAAGCTTGTTTACTTATTTTACTAATGTGATCTCTGTCTACCCAATTACGGTGTGAGAAACTTTGTGCTACTCAAAATTCAAGGTCAAACTGAGGTAGGCAAAATTCCTCAGAAAAATCAAAAACGAGTACTATGAGAAGAAGAAACATGACAAAAGAGTGGAAAAGTTGTCTCTCATCTTACACATACTTCTGTAGTGTTTCTCTATGATATGAGATAGCGGCACATCAGTTATTCTTTCTTTCAGAACTTTCTTGCCCTTGGTAGAAAAGGTGTTTCTTGACTTTTAGGTCACTAGCAGTCAAGTTTTTGTTTGAAGAGGAGAATTAATAAGAAGGAAGGGAAGTAATGATGACTCTTGAAGTTCTTTCAAGTTGGTTTAAAGAAAGTGTTAAGACTTTATTAATATAGAAGTATAAGAACTTCTTGTGAATGTCTTTTTTGTGTGTAGTCAGAAGATCATTACTGGAAGAAAGTATAGCAGAATCTATTCAAATTCTTAATAATATTTGTGAAAATACAAAAGAAAACAAAAAAGAGTTGTGAAAACTCTTTTAAGATATAATTAAGGTATATAATACTATCAGTCTAAAAATATTAACAAAAAAAAAGAAAGAATAAAAGTACACAAAGGATTTATCAAGATTATAATAAGTTTATTCCAAAATAGAGAGTTAAATATAATATTTGAGGATGACTTCACAGAACTGATAAGGGCAGGAGATGAAATTGATCAAAAAGAACCCATCTTGTCATTTATATAGGGAATCTTCTATGATTCCTTGCTATGTAAAATTCAAGAAAATGAAGAATATAAATACAAAATATCAATTTTATGAAATCCTGAACTAAATAATGATATTACTAAAAAGCTAGAATCAAGATATATAGTTATAGTCTTTATAAATTATATTACTTGGATAACAAGATCTAAAGAAGGTATAGAAAAAATCCTAGAGATAATAATGAGTTCTTAAAGTATTTAACATATAAAATTTTGCAAATCACTTATGTTCCTTTTTGAGAGACAAAATTCATAGCTCTTTACTTTAATAGGGACAAAAGTTAGAAAATACTATAAATCAATAATTTAAATAATGAAAAATAATTGTGAATAGTTTTTAAAAAAAAACTCTTTCTGCTGATCCTTTGACCATACACAAAAAAGATGTTCGCAAGAAGTTTTATACTTCTTTGCTAATAAAATCTTTACACTTTCATTAAAATAACATGAAGCTTATCTTCATGTATCCTTCCTACCCTCCCTTACTTGTTTATAAACTTCTTTGCATAAAAACTTGAACCTCTAGTGGCCTGAAAAGACTCAAGTACGTACTTCCTCTATTAAGGGCAAGAAGGTTCTAGGAAATAAAAGAACTGACAAGTGAAGTGTCACCTTACAGAGCTAGAAGTGACAAACAATAGAGATTCTGTTGACAGGGGAAGGCTTATTATCCACCTTCTCACATACTGTCTTATATTCTCTTAAAGTGCTTACTATTTTTCACAGTTTTCTTGGAGAATTTTGCCTACCTCAGTTTGGCCCTGAATTTTTGGTAGCACAACGTTACCTGGTATCTGACTAATTGACACAAAACACGTTAGTAACAGAATATAAACAAGCTCCTATTGATTATCTCATGTGTTCTGATAATGTCATTGGTAATAGAAAGAGTTGATTGGTACCCCATGTCCACTCACTTCTCCAATTGGGTTAACCTACAGATCAAGTACTATAAGGCCAATAAGATATGAGCAACAAGTTCCTAGGTAATAAAAAAGCTACTATTTTTTCAAGCTGAGATCTTTTTTTCCTATCATTCCAGTTAGGCAAAGTTCAAGACCAAGGTCTCCCTCTTATCCTAATCAGGCAATAAGATCAAATGGTCTTTAGTCCATGCTAAGCTCCAACCCTTTGGTTACAGTTGAGAATGCATTTTCCCAAAAGTTGTTGAAGGATATCGCAATTTATGAAGATCCCCACTGCTCTTCTGATACCCTCCCATCATTGTAAAGCAAAAAGATCTTAGGGGAAAGACTATTTTGGACAATAGAAGATATACACCAGTAAAATTATTTTAACTAGACGTGGCTGCTGGAAGATATCATACTAAAACAACATGACCCAGTCCCTACTAGATTACATAAGAACCTGGGATTCATCATAAGTCACTCTCCTACCACAGGTGGATAAAAAATCACTGCCCAAAAAAGGTTGAGACTAAGTGTGTCCTGGAAGTAAAGGCTTCCACTAGGCAATAAGTCTCCTCAGACTATACACAAGAAGGAAATTAAGATCAAGAATAGATAAGTTCCTCAGATGGTCAGGAAAAGAAAGGATATCTCAATTGGGTATTTCTTATTGAAAAGAAGTCTTGAGAAGCAGGTTTTTGGAAGAAGCTGAAAATATTTTTTTCATCTTTTACTCTTTCATTTTCTTGAGGTCTACTTAGATATTTTTAGATATCCCCCTTACCTTTTTTCAACCTATCTTTCTATAGTTTTTTGTAATCCAGTGACTTGGTCAGACATACGTGACAACCTGCTGGCAATGATACAGTGGACTAGGAGGGTTTTTACCCAAAGACACTACGGAGCAAAATATTATTCCCAAGGCTGAACTTAGAGGCTTTTATGCTGAGTTAGTTAGATTAGAATAATAGTTTAGCTGTAGCATGTATCATGCTGCTTGAATGAAAATATACTTTTGTTTTCAATTAATTAATAAACTGACAATCTAGCCTGGCTATGAGAACTCAAAAAAAAAAATAATAATAATAATTGTGGATAGTTTTTTTATAATTATTAATTTAAAAATTTTAATGTTTTCTAATAAAGGCCATTTGACTTTTGTTCTTGCCATCCCTTTAGGGATCCATCTTTACTTAGAGATAACAAAAATCTTTTATAAAGCAAATGACTTTCAGATTATTAGTAATAAATTGATACTAGTAACTATCAATAACCCTAACTTCTATTCAAAAGAAGTTCATAATGAAATCAATAAAGAAGTAGTCAGAAAACTAGATAGGGAAAAGCAAGTAAGATTTCTAGAGATTTGAACAGGTAATTAGAAAATTGCAATAGAACTTAAAGAAAGAGTATTAAAAGAAATTAATATTGTTATTAGAGCTCTCAAAAATAAGAAGATAACAAATAAGCAAGCCCTTTATATATTAAATAGAGTATTGATTTCAAGAATAGAATTTAGAATGCAATATAGCATATTGTTCTGAAAAATATGCAATAACTTAACAGCAAAAACAAAATAACTTAATATAAATCTATTTCTAATAATGTAATTCACTATTCGAAGATACATAACCTTAAAAATACATGAATATTTTAAAAAAAAAACCTAATTACAGAACTCTATAAATAATTAAGATTCAGTAGAACTTACTACAATTATTAAATTAAAACAAGCACAAATTAAACACTGGGAGCCCCACAATCTTTTCTCATATAAATCCTTGTGCTATCTTAATAATAAAAGAAATTTTATATTATAGGTCCTAAAGCTAGTCAAGGAAATAACTTTTCAAAGTTGAAAGTGAAATGATATCTTCAAATGGATCAAAATTAATAGTCCAATTTAGGAATATTTAATATCTAAAGAATATAAAAAAGCAATACTATTCTTATGAAATAATAGATTAATTTATATATTGTAGATTAACTAATAAGTTAAAACTTCATAAAGTTTAGAAAGTGAAGAATAGTTCAACTATATAAAATATAAGCAAGGATCTAATTTTAAAATGGTATAATATTTTACAAAGAACTATAATCAAAGAAAGTATAAAAGACCTTACAAAACTCTGAAAAAAGTGATGAAAAGAAAAATAGATGCCAAAATATATTAAGTTTAAATTTAATAGAGACAAAAGGAAAAAAACTTGGGTAGTTACTCAAAAAGAAAGTCAGCAACTAGTGTTGAAAAAACTAATTTGAGAAAATAGCTGAGGTATAGCCACAATCTATTATTTCAATTAACAAGAAACAGTTCTTATCAAATATTTAGGATACCTCTTAAACAATAGAAAGAAAAATAAATACAATATAGAAGTAGAATCAGATATAATCTATACTATACTATTTCTAAACTACCAAAAAAATACTAGAAAAACACAATTATTGAAGATTTTTATTTTCTACTTGAGCTTAATAGAATAATAACAACAAGTATAGTTCCAAAAACCCAAAACCAAAAAAATAATCAAATTGAAAGAATGAAATATATATTAATAGAAGACTGCGAACAAGAAATAATTAGAGACAATATTAAGTAAGGAGTATATCAAGATTACTTACTTGAAATTCTTCAGTGTAATCAAGAATCACAAGAGAAGCTGATCTTCTATTCAGATAGATCCTTAATCAATCATGGGAACAAAAATATAAGAATGGGAATAACATAGATACAAACTGAAGGAGCTGAAAAAAAAAGTAAATTTTAAATATAAGCTAAAAACTGACTCTCATTTACAAGAGCAAAATTGATACTAGTTATAATAGTTTAATAGTCCTAATAGACAATATGATAGAAATCTTTACCAATAGTCAAGTCTGCATCTCCAAATGGAAAAAACTCAAAAAATAAAATCTCAAGATGATATACAAAAGATGGTTAAAAAAAAGAACTAGTCATTATGAACAAGAATGTTAGATTCTATAAAGAAAAAAATATTCAATTAACTTTAACTAAAGTTAAAGCTCACTCTAATAAAAAAACAGATCGATTAACTAAAAAAGCATTAAAGCTTTTAGAAATAAAGTAAAATAGTCCCAAATTAAGCAAGATACTTACAATAATATTATAACAAAAGAATGTGATAAATAGTTTAATTCAATAGTTTATTAAACAAATCAATAAGAGATTAACTACCTTGCTATAGATACAGCAATATAGAATAGAGACAAAATAGTATTATCAAGTTCAAAAACTTTAAACCTATTTATGGGAATGACATGGAAAGGTTAAAAATAATAATATATGGAATACCTTCTTCAAAGATTTATAAAGAAGTTTTTTGATCAAACTGACTAATTATAAACTATTTATCTTAAGCAAGCTAGTAATAAAAAGATTTGACTTATATACTGCAAGTAAATAAGCTGTATAATATACAATCAGTAAAAAAAAACAATCAAACATATACTAAAATATACTGGTAATAAAAGTGAGATCCTGGTAGTATAGAAAAAAGGATCCGAAACATTTCTCAAAGAATTTGATAAGTTGTATTGAAATAGGAAAAAGAAAGTAGATAAAAAGAAGATATAACTATCAATTAACAATAGAAGAGAGAAAAGTGAAGTAGACAGATAGATCTTCAAACTTATAGAAGTAGCTTTATAAACCAGTTCAAATATACTTAGTTTTTGTATAAGAGTAATAGAAAATAATATAATTAAAAAAATTGCTAATCTAAATTGCTATAGTAAGAAAATAGGAACAATGGTAAAAAAATTAATTCTAAAAGTACAAAAGAAGATTTATAATCAGATCTATAAATAAGTCTAAAATATAATATATAAAAAAATCATAGAATAGAAACAAGTGTAAAGAATTAATAGAAAAGTAAAATACAATAAGATCAAGAAGTAAGAAGACAAAATACTTTGCAAAAAGATCCTGATCATGAAATTATAAGGCAAAGAAAAAATAAAAGTGAAAGTGAAAACAAAAACCTTATAGAAATTATAAGAAATGTGATTAAGTATAAGACAAAATGGTTGGGTTTTGATTCTTGTCAGAATCTTGAAAAGTGATCTGCAAGTAATAAAGTTAAAAGTTGGAAGAGTTTCTACTCGAACTACTAATGGAATGATAAATTACTTTCAAAGTTGTATTTAGAGTTTTGAATAAAAACTTTAACAAGTGAATTAGTTAGAAATTTAGCTTTAACATCATATATATAATGTATAGTCTACAACTGTTTGATAAAGCACACATAACTGGCCTGACAAAAGGTTAAAAAAATTTTTTTTTGCTTATTTTATACTGAATGATTTCTAGTTTATACTAAGCATCAACTCATTAATATAGTTGAGAATATATTTTTCCAGAAGTTGTAGAAGGATATTGTAATCAATAAGGATTCTTATCACTCTTGAGATCCTTCTACCATTTCAAGGCAAAAAAATTGTTTGGGAATCTGACTTTTGAATAATAGAAAATATTTATCAGTAAAATTCCTTTAACTAGATATGACTGCTGAAAAGTGTTATATTGAAACAATATAGCTCAGTTTCTACTGGGTCATATAAAAATTTGAGGTTTATCATAAGTTACTCCTCTACTGCAGGTGAATAAAAAATCATTGTAAAAAAAAGTTGGGACCAAGTGTATTCTAGAAGTAAAGGTTTTTACTAAATAATAAGTCTTCTTAAATAGTATGCAAAAAAGAAATCAAGATTAAGAATAAATAAGTTTCTTAAATAGTCAGGAGATAAATGATATCTCAATTGGATATTTCTTATTGAAAGAAGTCTTGAGAAGCAGATCTTTGAGAAAGCTAAAGAATTTTATTTTATTTTATTTTTTTCATTTTTTTGTAGTTTACTTGGATATTTTTAAATATACTGTTTTTTTTTTTTTCAACCTATCCTTTTATAATTTCCTATATTTCAGTGACTTGATAGAACTTTTAGTAGTAACAATCTATTAGCAATAAAATAGTAAACTAAAAGGGTCTTTACCCAAAGTCTACTATAAAGTGAAATATTGTCCTCAAGACCAAACTTAAAAACTATTATTATCTATAATGAGTTAGTTAGATTTAATATTAATGTTTAACTATAATATATATTATATTACTCAAATAAAAATATACTTATGTTTTCAATTGATTAATAAATTACAATCCAACCTGGCTATAGATACCTCAAAAAATTTTTTGTTTATTTTATAATAGAAGTTTACTTTTCTAACTCTTTTTATTAATTCTTTGATAATATACAAAAAATATATTTGCAAAAAAGTTTTATATTTTTTTATTAATAAAGTCTTATTATTTTTCTTAAAATAACTTGAAAGATAATTTTAAGAGTTTCTCTAACTTCTTTTTTTTATTTATATTTTTTTTCAAACAAAAACTCGACTTTTGGTAATCAAGAAAAGTCAAAAAACATCTTTTTTATCTATAGCAAGAAAGTTTTAAAAGAAAAAAAAACCAATAATAAGTATTAAAAATCTATTCCTGAAACAAAAGTGAAACTAGAGATTTTTTGCAGTAGATAAATAGACAAATAAAAGTCTAAACCTAAAAACTTTCTTTTCTACTGTTTTTATCTTCTTAAAGTTACTTATTTTTCAAAGTTTTTGTAAAATTTTATTTACTTCAACTTGACTTTGAAATTTGGAGTAACATAAAATTGATACAATTTTTGCTAAAGGTGATTGGTTGATACAAAACATATTGATAGTAGAATATAAGCAAGCTTCTATTACATGTTTTGATAATACTATTAGTGAAAGAAAGAAAAATCATTGATATGAACCTCTCTACTTCTTTAGATAAAATATAATTGAAGGGAAGAAATTATTAAACTATTAAGATGAACATTAAATTCTCTAAATGGTGAAAAGGTAATTATTTATTTAAGCTGAATTTTCAACTTTTTATTATTCTAATTAGACAAAGTATACAAATAAGATTATTTCCTTATTTCAGTTAGGTTATAAAATTAAAAAGTAGAGGAATGTGAGATATTGTTCTTTTCTAAGATTGAAAATATATTTTCTTAGATGTTATATAATAATATTGTAATCAATTAGGATTCCCATCACTGATTTTATCCTTTCCACTATTACAAGGCAAAAAAATTATTGGGAAATTGACTTTTTAAATAATGAAAAATGATTATCAGTAAAATTTTTTTAACTAGATATGACTGCTAAAAGATATTAGAAATTATATAAAGACTTGTGAATCTATAATACATTAATAATGCTCTCAGATTGCAATTACAAGATCTATAGTTTAATATTATATAAGGGCTATATGAAAGATTTATAGAATGGAAAAAACTATTTATAACATAAAATACAATTAGGTCTAAGAAAATACTGATCATCTTTATTTCAGTTTCATATAAAACAGAATTTTCTTACTTTTGATTCTAAGCAGGTTTTTCTTTCTATAAAAGGTACAATCAATATGACTAAATACAAACAAATTTAAAAAAAGTATAAAACTGATAACTGTAATAAGTTTATCAAGAACTATCTAAAATATATACTTCTCCTTTTATAGAATTAGCAAGTTAAGCTTGGTAAGTTAATTGAGAGAGATTCAGAAAAATTGAAGATCCAAAAATAGGGATGTTTAGATTTCCTAAATAGATAGTAATAGAAATTTAATCTGATCAAATATTTTTGAATAACAAGTTATCCAGTAGATCCTTTAAAAGTAAGGTTTTAGAAATGTTTGTTAATATAAATAATAAAAAATATGTAATCTATACAATTGAATTTGTAAATTATTTTATTAATATTAATAAATAAGACTGAGCTTATATTCCACAAAAAAAAATTAGAAGTTATATTATATGATTAAAAAGTTATATAAAAACTTGGAATCTATTATCAGTTGTTTTGTTATATGCAAGTGAATACAAAATCAAGATTGAAAAAAAAAAAGTATTGAGTAAGATATTGGATCCAAGTAAGTAATAAGTATTTTAAGTAATTGCAAAAAAATAATTAAGACTATAGATAAATAAGTTTCTTAAATGATAGGAAGAAAAAAAATATTTCAGAAGAATTGATTTCTAATAAAAGAAGATTTCTAATAGAGACTCTTTAAAGAATATAAAATGTTTTTATTTTTATATAACATAATTGTATATTTTTAGATATTTCTATTTTTTTTTTTTTTTTCTATTTTTTTTTATAGTTACTTGAAATTGGTTTCTTGAAAAATAATAAGTAATGATAATTTGTTAGTAATAATAAGTAAATTAGAAGAGTATTTATCCAAAATCTATTATAAAACAAAATATTGTTCTCAAAATCATACTTAAAGGCTAAAGCTCTTTTGAAAATTAAAAACTATTAACAAGTGAGTCAGTATAAGATTTGATTTAATCATAATGCAACTGTCCTAAGTATCTCTATCAGTTTTCATAATGATTAATAAACATACTATATTGATCTAACCATAGATAAAAAATTTTTTGTTTATTTTATAATATTATAATTAATATATTTTTATTAAAATAAAATAAGTTAATATTTATTAACAAAGATTTTAATTTTAATTATTTTAAAATTTATACAGTATTATATTTATATTTAACTTTGAGATCCTAAAAAAAGAAGCAAACTATATTATTATTTTTTTTTTTTTAAACCAAGCATGTCTTTTTCCTATATAAAATAATATAGTTAGTAATAGAATGGATATTTCATCTTTTTTTTTCTAATCTAACTTTTCTTAATTTTTTTTTATTTCGATATTTTTCATTGAATAACATCATAACATCAATAGATTAATATATACTAATTTCTTGATCTTTGAAGAAACTAATCAAGATAGGTTCTAGTAACAAATCTTAATATCAATAAAAAAAATATTACTGGGTTATCTAATCGTCGATTTCGGATCTCACGTTTTTTAGATCCTGAGAATTAATTAGTACTCCTCCCGCGGGTGCTTTAACAAGGAAGTACTATTTGCCGAGAAAATGCGATAATAATATTCTTAGTAAGGCTGCTCTTAAAATATTAAAGTCCTTTTTCGATTAAAAAATAAATACGTCTTCTGCTGATTACTTCCAAATCTGATTGAAAAGTCCGGTAAATTTTGGTGCGTACGTATTGTAATCGGCCCTATAATTTAGACTATGAAAAAAATACATACGTATAAAAGTCAAGAAAAATTTTTTCACCGAACGTGATATCGGGTTAATGTATTTGCATAAACTATGTTATCCTTATTTGCGGAGACTTCCACCCCCCAAAATTTAAACTTGGTGTCATGCACCGCACAAATAACAAAAAGATATATTTCACCTTTGCATAATTACAAATGGTCATTGTATGATCTTCAATACGTATTCCTTCTAGTTCTTAGTATATTTCTTTTTCATATTATCGAGTTTCCAGGTTTTATTGCAAAAACAATAATAATTTTTATATTTGCAGTTGGACTTTATTTTCATAATTCGAGAGCATTTTTTTTACCATTTCTTCCTATAGCCTGTTGGCTGGTACTGTTTTATTCATGTAGATTCATACCCGGCTCAAGCAGACCTCACATTTACGTATCTGTATTACCGGCACTGGAAAATATTTTATATGGCGACAATTTATCTGCCATTATTGCAAAACATACAAGTGTCATCAAAGACGTGCTTGCGTGGCTTCCATATGGTGTGCTTCATTTTATGCTGCCGTTTTTTACTAGCTTGAGTCTTTGGTGGTTTGGCCCTCCCGGGATATTGGCGGTATTTTCTAGAGCATTCGGTTATATGAATCTAGCAGGCGTATTGACTCAACTGGCGTTTCCTTGTTCGCCTCCCTGTGGGTATTTGGATGTATATATATTTTTCTTTTTGCGATCGAATTTTTAACCTTATTATCAATTCCTTCTAAGGGTATGAATATATTTATGGAATGAACACTCCTGCGTCTTATTCGATGCCAGGCGATCCGGGTGGTTTGGCGCGCATTGATGAATTATTTAATTCAAGTACTTATTCGTCAACGTTTGGAGGATCTCCTATGGTATTCGGGGCATTCCCTTCTTTGCATTCTGCCTGTGCCATAATTCAAGCCCTTTTTATTTCTTACATATCACCAAAAACTCGACCATTTTGTTTCACTTACGTACTTTGGATTTGGTGGGCCTGCATGTATTTGACGCATCATTACATGGTTGATTTAGTGGGTGGTGGATTTTATGCGGTGATATCATTTTGGTTCGCTTGGGATTATTTACCAAAGATTAATTATGAATGTTTTAATAGATGGGATTACGTAGTTAATAATATTAAGAATGACTATAATTCGATAGATGGGAACCCTTTGGTGATGACTTCTCTCACCAGCAATAGATACTCTGCAAACCATGATAGGACCGGTTCTTCTAATTCTGATTGTGAAATTGAAATTGAAATTGCCAGTAGTACTCTGTGCGATGAAAACGACCTAGATTTAGGTGATGAGGCAAGCAAAAAAAGTACTAGTTCAAGTATAGAAATATCATGATGCCAATATTTATTATCATTATTGTAATATACTATATCGAAATTCAATTATAACACATGGTGATGTGCAATCTAATCAAAATTAGGTATCACTACTGTTACGGTTTAGTTATGATTTCCGGTTGAGGAATCGGAAATTCTTAACCGAACATTCGATCAAGTGATCCAATTTTTATTCAAGCTCTTGTTTCGACCATAAAAAAGATATGTAAGAATCTGAAAAAAAATTATTGATAAAGAAATGTAAATAGATAAATTCATTTAATTAAAAGTAATCTGCATTATATTTTTATAAAAAATTTCAAACTTAAATTATGACACTTTTTAATAATACGAATGTTTACTTGTACTAAGAAGGATGAAAGGATAAATTAAATTTAATCCTTATTTAAAATAAAAAGAATTAAATTTTCCTTTTAGCCAAGAACAAAGATTTGAATTTTATAATTCCAAGTATCTTGTTTTAATAATGCATGTAATAATCTAATAATTGTCAATGCAATTAAAGTTTCAAAAAAAAATTTTTTTTTTTTTTGGTCGAAATTGAGCCAATCACGTGATACGGTGTAACTTCTTTGAATCCATAGTGCGTATGACACCCATATGAAGGTTACGTAGTAATTCGAGTCACGTGACGGTAATAATAGGCATGAGGATTTCCATTAGGGGAATGGCCTGTAGGAATTGATTGGTCATAATTTGGTGAGGTATTTTTAGGCGGAGTTGATGGAACAGGAGTAGCCACAGGGTGAACTTGTTCTAAATAAAATTCTTTATATTCATTCTCTGCAAAAATATTTACTTTAAACTATACAAGAGTTGCCATAGTGGAAGTGCCACTTAACGACAATGTCGTCAAATCAACAAACGTTAGTATGATTGCCATTTGTGAAATTCCCTTGTTATTTGTGACCTTTGGAATAATCGTTTTTTCTTTAATTTGTCGTCCGCAAAACCAATAATTTACCTAACGCATCAAACTTCAGAAGGAAAATACGCTTGACAGGTTCGTGAGAAGGTCCGCTTCTCGCGGAATGCGGTTCACCAGATGGCATAAGTATATTGATTTTAATATTTCCTTTTATCTATAGTTATTGCGGCAGATGGCCTATATAAGAGAGATGTATTTCGTATGTAGCTTCAGCAATGTCTCTTTACAAGATTTTAACATACTCATAACCTAGACTACTTCTAAATATGTCTGCATAACAGGATTGCCGGATCCTTTTGCAGTCGTTACAGTTGATGGCGAACAAACACATACTACTTCCGTGATCAAGAGAAGCTTGAACCCATACTGGAATGAAAGTTTTGACATGTATGTGGATCCTATTTTGGTTATTTCTGTCCGGTAAAAGTGTTCGTCTTGTGATGGTTAACGATCTACGGTTGGCATGAATTTATATAGACAAGTAACAAATCAAAGTGTAATTGCCGTTCAAATTTTCGACCAAAAGAAATTTAAAAAGAAGGATCAAGGATTTTTGGGTGTGATCAACATTCAAATAAGCGAAGTGTTTGATGATCTTAGTATTGGTGGCGATGGTAAGTAGGGATGAGCTTTATATTTTATTTTATTTTATTTTATTTGCGCAGTTGACATCGTTTGATGTAATTATAAAAATTTATTGATTCAAATAGGGATGTTGACGAAAGATCTGAAAAAGTCAAATGCAAATGAAGTTGTACATGGGAAACTCATTGTAAACCTATCCACAAATGTAAATGTGCCACCTTCCCATCCAGGAGTGAGAGACAATATGACAAATAGTATCACTACTTCCGATTCTTCTCATTTAAGTCAGAGGACCATTGCTGAGAACTCGCGACCTTCAAGTATGAGCAGTTCAACTCCCACAGTAGGATCTAGTTCTCAAAATATTCCTGTGGCGGGACCCAGCGTAACGTCCGGGAGCAGTTCGGGTGTACGTACATTTGGTTCCTTCGAAGACCAATATGGTCCATTGCCACCTGGGTAAATTGCCAATTTTTTAATCTCTTCTTTGTAAGACATTCGAATTAACAGATTAATCTGATGCATCATTTCAGTTGGGAACGTCGAGTTGATCATCTTGGTCGTACTTACTATGTCGATCACAATACACGTACAACCACTTGGACAAGACCATCGATGAGTGCAACAGCTACTCAGCGATTACAAGAGCATCAAAATATAACAGAGTTGGAGCGTCGTCGGCATAATAACCGAACGCTCCCTGAAGAGCGACCATCTGGTTCTTCCTTTTTATCCAGCAGTACCTCTTCAACATCTGTCTCAGGTTCAGAAGGTGAAGCATCCACAAGCACCACCACTACTACAAATGGTTTTGCACCTATTGGACATGTCGGAGCCACGACGGCTGGCTATGGTCCGTTGCCTTCTGGATGGGGTATGTAAATGAAATATTGAAGCCTGCATATATATTATATGTGTATGCTAGAAAAGAAACTTATGTCTGATTTTTTTTTTTTTTTTTTTTTTTGTTAATTGAAGAACAAAGAACAACACCTGAAGGTCGACCATATTTTGTTGATCACAATACTAGAACAACAACCTGGGTGGACCCTCGTAGACAGCAATACATCAGAATGTATGGTGGAAATCAAAACAGTGTAACCGTTCAACAACAACCTGTATCTCAATTAGGTCCGCTACCTTCTGGGTGGGAAATGCGGTTAACAAATACGGCCAGGGTGTATTTCGTGGATCATAATACAAAAACAACCACTTGGGACGATCCTCGGTTGCCTAGTAGTTTAGAGTATGTAAATTTTTTGATTAATTATTCTATGAGTCGGGTGCTTTTGTTTTTAACAGGTGTTGATTTTTTTTTTCTTTACAATAAAGCCAAAATGTGCCTCAATACAAGCGAGATTTCCGTAGGAAACTTATATATTTCAGATCTCAGCCGGCGCTTCGACCTGTACCTGGTCAGTGTCACATCAAAGTTCGACGGAATTTCATCTTTGAAGATGCCTACTCGGAAATCATGAGACAACAACCCCAGGATCTAAAAAAACGCCTAATGATTAAATTTGATGGTGAAGATGGATTAGATTATGGTGGTTTATCGAGGTATTTATAATAAGCCAAGGTTTCCTTTTCTTACTTTAATCAAGTCTTTTGACATTTTGCAAAAATTTTCTTCTCATTTTAGGGAATTCTTTTTCCTTCTTTCACATGAAATGTTTAATCCATTCTATTGCCTTTTCGAATACTCTGCTCATGACAATTACACCCTTCAAATTAATCCTCACTCGGGAATCAATCCTGAACACCTTAACTACTTTAAATTCATTGGACGGGTAGTCGGGCTTGCTATTTTTCATCGTCGGTTTTTAGACGCATTTTTCATTACATCGTTCTACAAAATGATCTTAAGGAAAAAGGTCGGCCTGCAGGATATGGAAAGCGTGGACGCAGATTTCTATAGAAGTTTGACGTGGGCTTTGTATGTGCACTAGTTCTTCTGAGAACATCTAGTCGTTTTTACGTAACGATATATTTTTAGATAGTGTTCATATTTTTAATAATTCAGGGAAAATGACATTACGGACGTTTTGGATTTGACGTTCTCTACTGAGGATGATCGATTTGGTGAAGTGGTGACAGTTGACTTGAAAGAGAAGGGTGGAGATATCCCCGTGACAGAAGAAAACAAAAAGGAATATATCGAGTAGGTGTTAAACGTGATCATTAAGAATTTTTGTTTTTCAAGGGACGAATTTATTATTAATCTTGCGTTCACCTAGTCTTATTACCGAATGGCGCATTTCAAAGCGTATCGAAGAACAGTTTAAGGCCTTCATGGAAGGCTTCAATCAACTCATACCGCAAGATTTGATCTCCGTTTTTGACGAGCGAGAATTAGAGGTGAGAGAAAAAAAATTTTTAAAGAGAGTTCTTGAACCAATAAATAGTTCAATACGAGTCTCGTACTAGTCCGTTAATAAAATCGCTACGCAGGAAAAATCCATGGCATATTTGGACTTGGAAATACCATGATTGAAACAAATTATCCATTATAATTCCAGTTACTTATTGGAGGCATCGCTGAAATTGACGTCGATGATTGGAAAAAACACACCGATTACCGAGGGTACACAGAATCAGACGATGTCATACAGTGGTTCTGGAAGGTTTGTACATTTGTTCTGGTTCCGTTATGCAAGCTTTGCGGTGGGAAATCCTTTTTGATCATCGTCATTCCACCGCAGTGTGTACGATCATGGGACTCCGAAAAGAAATCCCGTTTACTACAATTCGCCACCGGTACATCTCGAATCCCTGTCAATGGCTTCAAAGATTTACAAGGAAGCGATGGGCCTCGGCGGTTTACCATAGAAAAAGCGGGCGATATCACTCAGTTGCCGAAAAGTCATACCTGGTTAGCGTGAAGTCAATTTATTTTTTAAGCCATATCTTTCCCGACATAACTTATCCATGGTATATATTGTTTTGTTTGTTTTTTTTTTTATGTGCAGTTTTAACCGCATAGACTTACCGCAATATAAGAATTATGAAACGTAAGTAATTCCAAAGTTCGCTTGCAATATTTGCACTGCTTTGTTCATGTCAATTCATGTCAATTCCTCATGACCTTTTTTTAAATGTTAATGACAGATTGGTATCCAAACTGACATTAGCGGTCGAGGAGACTGTAGGGTTTGGGCAGGAATAAAACTTCTTTACGTATAGCTCGAAGCGCTATACGTTTGCTTTCGCTGAATATGGAGAGTATCTCTGCTTTCAGTCAATCCTTCGAATTTATTATTCTAATATATTAAATTGCTCTTACTCATTCTTCAAACGCGATTCGAACTTTTTAAAGTCCTTGTTATTCGCAAAAAAAATTATATATTTTTTTTTTTTTAGCTTCGTAATTTCTCTATTCTAAATTACTTTATGTTTCTCTTATTTTTTTATTTTTTTTTTTATTTTTTTTTTATTTTTTGCTGAAATTCCTTTTTTTCCTTTTTGGTACACTTTATCTAGTACTTTTAGCTTGCTAAATCTTTGGCGGTCAAACTATCAAATCTTTTTTCCCTTTGGGGTTTAGTAATTTGACGGCCAACGCGTGCATCTATGGTATTAGTATCGCTAAAAAAAAATTTCTATTCATCCGCAACGGTAACAACCTTCATGGTTTCTCACGCAGTGTACCTCTACTAATAACTCATTTTTTTTTAATATTCAAAATTGCTTTTCAAATATTTATAAAATTTATATTGTAATTTATTCATTTCTAGATTAAAAAGTATAAAATAAACATATTCTTGATAAAGTTCTATTTCGTTTACAAGTTTAAATTTCCGGATATACTGCACGTCTTATTCTCGGTAGAACTGTGGTAATAAGAGATGTTAAAATTTAGTTGATTTTCGCATCGATGCTTGTATACTAACGCGGTTGAATTATTCAGATTTTTTTACAGGCTCGGGGATCGATCAATTTGCTGGCGACCCGTTACGCGAATAATATACGAATTCCCACTTTTTTTTTTTTTTACCAAATTTTTGTGCTTTATGGATTTTAGATTTCGTTAAAACAAATCTTTAGCTACAAGATCGATAACGTGGCTGATTTCATGATTCACTATAGCGTGACGATAACCAATCGTCTGTTAGTGTAAACATAATGGAATCATTCGCGTTCTCAAAATTACTCGAGAGGAAGAAATTTTTAGCCCGACATAGAAACTCGCCGTACCTTAAATACCGAAAGAATTATTTTTTTTTTTGTTTTTCTATTCTAATAATCAATGATTGATTATGTAATGGGAGAGAGGTTTTGCCTAAGGATGGCTGACCACCGTCTACCAACGATTAAAGGATTATTATTGATTATTTAAATAAAGATATCAGGTCCTCTATTCTTCTTCTCGTGATTTCTTGTTTGCTCAATTTTTCAGAGAGAGTCAGTTCTGCAAGCTGAAGTTTACGCTCCTGTAATTTCAAGATGGTTTCTTCTACCGAATCCTTTTTACGCAAATAATTAAACATCAATGCACTGGGGAAAAAAAATATGATGGAAGGCGAGAATTATTTATCACGAAAAAAAACCTACCCGAATGATGAACCTGAATGTATCCACGGTACAGGTTTGACCTAAACGATGAATTCTATCGATCGCTTGATTTTCTACCGAAGGGTTCCTGAAAATTGAAGACACGAATAAACGGGAATTTTGACACAAGAAAATGAAGAAAAAGAAATTTTTTTTTTTTTCATTTTTCACGCGACCCAAAAGAACGATTTTTTTTTTACCAGAAAGGATCCATGAGATACACTCGTTGGGCGACCGTTAGATTCAACCTGCGTGCGGATAAAAAGGGAAGTTGAATCACGTTAAAAGGGAAAAAGAAAACGACGTGGAAGAGTCGACGTGTTGATTCGGTTCTTACCCGACGCCTCCGGCTTTTAGCGATATAAGGATTACACCAACGTCATCCTGTTTCCTAAAAGTCTCCATATTCTGTGTACGCTCGGCACGAGTCATGGCACCATCCAATCGGGTAAACATTATATTATTTTCAATCAGGGCATCCTTTACCAAACAAATTTTATTTATCAATGCCCACCGTCCAAACGTGCTAATGCAACATGGAATAATGAGAATAAAGGAGCTATCGGGCAAACCTCAATTAGATCCAGCATTCTAGTCCATTGTGAGAACACCACACTTTTGATTCCATCGATTTTTGCTTGAACCAAATCTCCGATCAAAGCCTTAACCTTGGTGCTGTGCGAGTTCCTGTCTGGGTTGGCCCTTGAGAGATGATCCTCGTAGTCTTTCGAGTCACTGACCTCGATAACATCGTCACTGACCTCAATAACATCAGATGACCCTAATTCTAGTCCACATAAAGGACAAGCGACAGTTTTATCACTTCCAAAATTTAATATTTCACTCATAACTCTTGCAGCGCATTCCATACAAAACAAATGTTCGCATTTCGTCACAACAGATCTCTGGGTCAACTCCTGCATGCAGGATCCGCATTGATCCATTCCGCTTTCTTTGAAGACGTTGAGTATTGTCATCGCTTTCGACGAGGTCAAACCACTGGCCCCATTCTCCACCTCAAAATTACCCCGCAATTCAGTCTCCTTTACTAAGGCAAAATGGGCGCATATCTGACGCAGTCTCAACAGCGACTGTAGAATGTTCGCATAGTGTCGCATTATATTATTTTCCTCCAAGCGTTCAAACTGTTTAAGTTGCGCAAAGTGCATCTTATATAGTCTACGCTCGTATTCACTCAATTCGAGATATCGTATGTGGTCATTTCTTGGGGGCAACGATAGTAGGGACTTGCCGTTAATCATTTTCGTCCGACGAAGAGTGATGCACTTCATGAGAGTTTGCAGTCGACTTATACCAACAGGATCAAATGATCTAATCGGGCGTAATATGTAGCTGGTCCAATTTTCCTTGATGTTAAATGGAACCATGTGCAAGAATTTGACAAGAGCGAAAAGGTCATCCGCCCTGAATAATGAGATCGAATATCAGAATGATTGAGGCGAATAGTCTGCCAACAGCACAGAAAGACCAAAAGGGTTTACTTGTTCTGAATTGGAGTCCCCGTCAGGCACCACCGACGTTCTGCCTTTAACGAACACGCGGCTTTACTCTGTATTGTGGCAACGTCCTTGATGATGTGCGCCTCATCCAGCACGACCCGAAACCAATGGATCCTCTGCAATGCGCTAGGTATCTTGTTTTTTGATTCCCGACTGAACTCGGACCCCGATACGTTGTACGTTGTAATCACAATATCGTAATCTATCAACAACGAAGGATCGGAAATTCGTGCCCCCCCGTGGTACACATAAAAGCTTAAGGAACCTTGTTGGACATGATGGGTTAATTGATCCTCCCAGTTAGACACTGTTGACAATGGACACACGATCAAGGTGCCTCGAGATTTCATTGTTGGCACATCAAATCCAAAGTCCGATTTTGATTGCGCGGAACTTTGATTAATATTGATGGCGCAAAATGAGTCACAGGAAGAGGATCTTTGAGAAAACTCGATTGCTTCCTTCTGAGTGCCGAGAACCAAAGCAATGATCTGTATGGTTTTGCCAAGTCCCATCTGTGTAAATTAGTTAATAAATTATTGTCATCATTAATGAGGATGCATAAATCGAGAGTGTTCGACAGAATGCACTCACGTCATCGGCGACAATGCCACCCCTCATCTGAACAGGCTTGCTCTTTGTCTCATCATTTGTGACCACATTGTAGTACACCGTGAGACGACCGGCGCTTGTTCTGGTGCGCCAGAGAGAAGTCAACGCGTTGGTCTCATCGTCCGTGAAGTCATTATATTTTTCACGTTCCAAGAGGAAATATAATGCTTGTTTTTGATGCTTGTACAAGGGTGTTATTAGGCGAGGATCTGAAGACAATAAAGGTTAGTCGCGATGTCAACTCAAAATTAAGAATAAAGGGAATCGTTGAATTTCTTGCCAGGTTGTTCCTCCGGAATATTCTCAGCGTTCATCAGTGAATTGAAAACCTTGTCTATCTGATTTTTCGTTTCTTTCGAGGTCCTGGTGGTGGTCGTGCTCGAACCTCCATGATAGTGATCCCCGTAGGAACCAGGCGCATTTTTTTTACTCAATTGAGAACCTCTGAGGGGTGGGTCATGTGGATTCAGGTATCGCGTGGCGCAATTGAATACAACGGGTTTGGACAGAAGCACGCCTCGTTCGTACAGATGTGTGCTTATGGCCTCTGTGTTTTTAGGAGGGCCATAAATAATGATTCTAAGAGGAATCATCATTTCCTGCAACAAAAAAGGTGACGCATAGACATATGTGTGAGTATGTAAGAATGGAATGCGATGCATGCATGCATTTATGCATATTAATGATTCTTTTTTTTTTTTTTAAAAAAAAAAAAAAAAAAAGAATCATTCATTACAAAGTAGGGAGATTTCGGGGGATGGAATTTACCTTGGCAGAATTTCGAATAAATGCTTCCGTCCAAATCAGTTTCTCATCCATCAACGGTGCCAACACATTAGCCATCTCTTGTTTAACCACGCCAAACTTGAAAACCAACAGAAAGATGATTAAAAAAAACAGTGACCCCGCGAAAAAAACTTTTGTTAAGCGCAAATCGCAAACTCACCGGCTCACCGTCTTTGGTCACCCGAATCATAGCTGAAAAAATCAAACCATGTTCGTGATTACAAATTATGCGTCTTTAACTGGCAACGAAAATCGGAATCTGATTTGTAATTTTGTAAATTGACTATATTGACCTTTATTTTTTGCCGTGACTTCCCTCTTCAATTGCACCTCCTCCTCCTCCTCGTGACCGCCGTTGCGCCTCTCATATAGGATCAATGCTAAAGTCTCGATCATCCCCCAACATAAATTCCTATTTGTTTCATCCTCGTTGATTATGCAATCATCATCATCATCATCATCCCCATCATCATCATCATCATCACTCTTGGTCAAGTCGATGACAATAGTTTCCTTGGGTGCGCTGGTTTCCGGAAGTGAAATGCGCTGGGTCTGTAAACTATGCGCGCTGACGGTTGAAGGTAAGCATTTTGCTTCGGGCGAAAAATTGACGGGATCGATGATTTGACCGGCTTTGAAAGCGGGCGACATGAGGATGAAGCGTTGCTGAAAGTTGGGCGTCGAGAGGGAGGAATTCGTGCTTGGAGATAAACTCAGAGTCCCACCGAAATTGTTAAGAAGTTCCTGATTGAATTTCAGGGTGTTACGTTCATCGTCGCACGAAGAAGGCCTTGGGGAAACCGTGAAAACTTCTGGACCAGGACGTAAGATTTGCGGAAGGCCTCTATCAACAATCGGACGTCCGAAGGGTGACAGAGGCAGTGAACCGCCATAGCTATTGCTGGCATCTTGCTCGAGCCTAGTTCTTTTCACGGGTCTTGCGTCCGACACTATTGACGACTGATCAACTTTGATCCCCCACATGCGTCGTTGTTCCTTTACTCTGTCCTCGTTTGTCATTGTAAATTCATTTCTCACACACGCTATGAATTGTTATATTTGTCTTATCGCCCTTGTAAGTTAATTTTTTTTTCGGCTATATTATACCCAAAATAATTTGACCACCTAGCAGTAATAGAGGAACCACATGTTGAATATAAATTGCAGGCGATCCTACTGTAAAACCATCCTATAATTCCGCCTGATAATCGATGACCTCATTTTTATACCCTATTAAAGTATAATAAATAATAAATAAGGAAATCCTAATTATAAATTCAAAAAAAGTTTTTTTTTAAAACCTCTCTCTCTATCACACAAAAAAAAAAAATGTCGGGCCGAGGAGGACGAGGAGCTAGCGGTTGCTACAAATGCGGTGAACGTAAATAAACAATGCTGCGTGAATAAAATTCTCATTTTTTATTACTACGTCGTCGATTACTCAACCTTCGCGTGCTCTTTCAGCTGGACATTTGGCTCGGGACTGCCCTCAATCTAGTGCCCTGTGGTAAGTAACTCGGCCCGCCCCTTTTTTCGAGAACTAAAACATTCATCATTTCAAAACCAATTTTTAGCTATAACTGCGGGTACGTACAAGTTTTCCTCTTCGATGGACCTCCAAGGTCACGCGACATTTACTAACAATAGCATTTAATAATAATAATAATAATAATAATAATAATAATAATAGGAACGAAGGGCACTTCAGGTATGGTCAAATTGAAACATGCGAACTTGGTGGGCCCGGGTCATTATTAACCTTGCGATCAATCGTAGTCGCGAATGCACGGAGTCTCCTAAAGAAAAGAAGTGTTACAATTGTGGACTGTCTGGTCATTTGGTATGTCAAATAAGGGAAGGAGTGCTTTCGAGTTCGGATCTCAAGAAATATATGCCTATATGTTTTTATTCAAGAGTCGCGATTGTCGTTCGGGAACGTCAACCGAATGTTACAAGGTTCGAAATTCATCTTGAAAAAAAATTTTTTTTTTCTTTTGCAAATTCGTCAATAACTAAGCTCCATCTCACTTAGTGCGGAAAGGTGCGTTACGGTAATTTTCCCTCGTTCCCACTCACGTGATACTAACACGAAATGTGTGCAGCGAGGACACATAGCTCGGAATTGCGATTATAGCGACACGTACGACGACTACAGATCGGACCATCGCGGCACACGAGGGTCGAACTCCGAATGTTACAAGGTATGCGGATGATTTTCACCAGGAATGTCATGTGTATAACGATCATGGTTGATCACATTTAATATCTTCAGTGCGGCAAGGTATTTTCTGTGTTCGGCGCTTAATATTTCACGGAAGACTTCGGTGTGTTCTTTATTTATAAGAGATTTATCGCAAAAAAAAAAAAAAAAAAAAAAGATAGGTCATATAGCTCGTTATTGTGAGGAAAGCGGCGAAGGTAGCGGCGATGAGTGCTACAAAGTGCGTATTAGAAAAAAAAAAAGATACATATTTAATATTTCGGTTCATTAAGCTAACAGTGAAATTACTGTTTATTATGTTTATAGTGTGGACAGGTATGGAAATTGGAATTTCTATTTCATACCTTTAACGTTTCATAAAATTCGGACGAATTAATTAATAGATCGGTCATATCTCTCGAAATTGCACTATGAATGACCGTTACGGGGATGATTACTCGCGTAGCAGTTCGTGCCACAAGGCTCGTCGTTTAAATGATTTTTGAAGAATTTGTAAATTCCCCGTGCTCTCATTAACCATATAATTAAATTTCGTAAAAAATCTCTATGCGTAACAGTGTGGAAAGGTAGGTGTGGAAATTGATTTTTTCCGGTAATTTCTTTCGCTTATTTTATATATTTGTTCAATCCACTAGATGGGTCATATCGCGCGCAATTGCCGCAATGGGTATGATGATTACAACTCTGGAAAATCTTGCTACAACTGCGGCGGTATGTCAAATGATATTATGAGATGATTGGTTCCAAGTGAATTTACTAAACTTGATTCCACTTTCCAGGATACGACCATCTTCAACGGCAAGTTTAAGTTAAAATAACCTTAGATAGATTTATAATGATATGTGACATATGTACGCTTCTTTTCAGTGACTGCTCAAAGACCACAACGAAATGCTACAACTGTGGTCAGCTCGGACACCACAGCCGAAGTTGTAATCAAGCGCAGGGCTCCAAAATCTGTTATAATTGTCAGCGGGTATATTTCAATCGATTTGAATTATCATCTTTTTTTACCGATCGCTTATCGAGCTTATTGCGTGACCTACATTACAGGAAGGTCATATTCGCAGAGATTGTCCGGAGGTTGGCGCGTGATGAGAAAAGAAGTGGAAATTGGTCCCCGTGTTTGTCGGTATTTGAGATAAAAGAAAAAAGAAAAGAAAAACGTAAGAGAAATATGGGAAGCCATTTTGTACTAAAAATTTGTATTTTGTATTAAAATAGTGTAAAACGTCATTAATGTGTGCAAATTATTGCTCGAGCATAATAATGCCGTAAAAATTTATTAAAATTTGTCTGTTTGAATGTGTAATGGCGGTCTTCTTTATCATTTCTCGGTCACATAACCCTTTCCCTTATATCCTTCGGAAGACAAACCGGATATCGGATTGGCATTTTGGCCGCGCAATTTTTCGTTAGTGGCCTCTTGCCATTCTTTGGTAAGGGTCACAGGTCTTTCGGAAACTTGTAAATTTCATAATTTGGAATGTGAATTTCCTCGACATCCTCACAATGACAATGATGTAAATACGCGTGCTTACCTGATGCTCGGGTCAAGTAAAAAATCCCGGTAGAAATAGCAACAATAATACCGATTCCTGCAATCACCTTACTCACGTGGCCCGGCTTTGTCAGCGGCTCCCTTGGGCCGTGAGGGCCAAAAGAAATATAATAGGCTAAATAAAGCGTAAGTTTTCATTTTGGAAATTATTAAAGGTGCATAAAACTAAATTGCGGAGTAAGAGAATTATGTGTACCGGCTTTTTTTTCTTCGACGGTTATCTTGTTCCAGTCTTGCTTTTGGATTTCTTCAAGTTGCCTCGAAAGGCTATTCTGCTCATCGGTAGAAAGTGACTTCCATTTTCTTTCTATATCTGTAATTGCTGGAACCGAAGTAGTGGATGCATTTCTGTGAACAACCTTTTTCAAGGCAACTGGATTGAAACGGCCGACCGCACGAAACATTATTTCAAAATGAAAAAACAGTCGATGCCGATCAGAGATGTTGCATGATTAAAAAAAAATTCTTTCAATGTTTGTGTTTGTGTAATCATCATATACAAAACTCAATACCCGACGCACAAACACAACGTGCATAAATAAGATCTTGTGATGCGCGATTCTCATGAACCCGAGAAATACGCATACCTTCCTTTGAAGCGAAAATGTCATCGAAGAGAACAAAGGTATGTTGCGCTATCGTAGTAGATGCTGAGTCTACTAGTTCGCTGATTCGCCCTCTCTTCCGATCAGGGTGTAACCGTGGTCTATCCTATAGTTTATGGAAATGTCGCAACTTTACTACCGCAAAAAAAAGTTCCCGATTCTGATCACACGCATAAATGGACCGTCTCAGTAAGGGGGATAAACGGATCCGACATAAGTCACTTCGTTAAAAAAGTCACCTTCAAGTTGCACGAAACTTATTCAAATCCACAAAGAGGCACTTGTTTGTTTACAGGGATTTTTGCTTCATTCGCTGCAAGTCTTGTCTTACCAATCTCCTCCCTCTTTTATAGTCGTTGAACAACCACCATTCGAGATCACGGAGACTGGCTGGGGAGAATTCGAACTTTCAATAAAACTGCAATTTGTTGAACCCGGTGAAAAACCGGTTTCCCTTTATCACAATCTTCGCCTTCATCCCTACGAGGAGGACGGTTCGATCTCAACTGTGAACAGAAACAAGCCGGTTCAAAGTTTTCAATATGATGAATTGGTACTGCAACGATTTTATTTTATCGATTTCGCGCTAAACTTTTTTTAACAGTTAACCAATTGACAAATAGGTATTTACTGATCCCTCGGAAGCATTGTACCAAATATTGACACAACATCCCATACCAACTCTCCCGCTCAGATCCTCTCCAAATATGCCTTACAGTTCTGTAAAAGAACGATTTTCACATATATGAATAGCCATTTTCATTTAATATCGGAATCTTAATATTCTTATTTTAACCTCATTTGCAGGTCTGCAAGCAGAACAAGATGAACTTCGTAAAATCGATGAGGCTTACAAAAAAGTTCAAGAACAATTGGTCTTGTACAAGAATAAGATGGAAAAAATCACAAAAGAACTTGATGATGTCAAGGGAAATTTGGAGCAACACAAAAAGTAGTTGACAATTCATTACGATTTTAGTCAGCAAAATATCTTTACCGATTCATCTTCCTGAACAAAATTAGCTTGTTTCTTTCACATAAACATATCATTGTAACCCTATATTTTAATGGTCATATGATCAGTAATAATGATTCTCGATCGAGAAAGAGAAAAGGAAAACACACAAAAAAAAAAAAAGGCTTTCGCTGACTCACAGGCGGTGGTAGCTCATCATTATTCGGTTCGCCACTGATCAAATTTTAATAAATACACTTAAATAGAGACGAAGTACGAGTTCTCCAATATGGCGAATAATTTAATTTACCTGAAGTATCTGTCTCCACGGCCACGACCGCGACCTGGCAAAGAACCAAATGGTCCAACAGGATCGTACCTTGCACCAGGTGGGACGGATCCGCTAAAAAAAGGTTTGGAGGTTTCTTCAAATGATGAGACGGAACTAAATATACATGTTGACAAATCAAGATGAATTTATCCCAACCTAGGAAGGAATTGTGGTCCATTACCACCACGACCCTGATTTCGCGGATCAAATATCGGGTGATTTGGACCCATAATCGAACCACCACCTCGACTGGGTCCGCCAAAAGGTTGAATGCCACCGCCACCAAATCTAAATTTTTTTTTTAAAAAAAAAAAAGAAAAAAATGTCATCAATATTTGAAAAACCTCATGAACTACACTGAAATAAAAATTAGAACCTTGGTGGCCCCATTATCGGATTTGAACCCAGTGGGTCGAGATCATCTCGTCCGATGCTCAAAGGATTATAGCTAAATTTAAATTTGATTTATCAAAATATTTTTTTTGAAGATAGCATTCTAGAAACCATCATTGTAAACTGATTGGATACTTTAATGGTTCATCGCCGCTATAAGGTTCGCCGAAAATTGGTGGCCGGAAGTGCATAGGTTGGCGTAGGGGAATTCGCAGTGGATCATCTGAACTGGACTGTGGATGTCTGGAGTTAGATTGTGCGGTGGCGGTCATACTACATTTGCATCAATAAAAAATTTTTTTTAAGAATAATAACTGAAATGATCAGATGCATTAGAAGCCGTACATACGTTTCCTCATATCCAGGTTTGGTCAGGTTTGGCATCAATTTCTGAACTATGTTGATTTTGTAAAGACTAACCAAATCTTTGATACGACTTTTTGATATAAATACATTTACGAGTGGTTCGGAGTGTTGATTCCTGACAATATAAGGAAAAGCGGAAGGAGAAGTGTAATCATCCGTAATTAATTCAATATGAGTTGGTTTAATGGAGGTTTCCTGATTATCCTGTAAAAGTAAATGTTAGTATAAAACATTTGGAACGCGTGGGAATCCCAATCGCGGATTCTTACCTCAATTCCCATTCCATGGACTAAGAAATTGTTGGCCATTGTGATGCATTTGATTAAAAATGTTACTGAAGACTGATGATGTTTATAGCGAAAGGCATATAAATGTGGACCATGCGAATTCCAAGTTTCCGGAAGTCCTATTAGGTTACCCTCTCCATCCCTACTTATATTGTCCCCTAAAACATTTAAGCATCGCTTAATATAATATAACTTGACTACCTAACAAACAAGTATAGAATGTATACCAGGAATATCTTTTTCACCAAGTCCGACTAGTCGAAAACCCAATGACTGCATTATAGCGTGAAACATGGAAGCTAATGCATCTTGACCGGATCGAAGAATAGATTCCAAATTTTCCTGCTTAGCATTCGCAAGCAATATACTTTCAAGTGTCAACAGTAGCTCCTCTGGATTGAGCGGATCCTTTGTGCCTTGAACGTTTTGAGACATTTTATTGTGTGAATTCTCTTACGAAATGATTAGCGAAAAAGGCGTAACCGCGAATCCGATAAATATATTAAAAATTGTGGTGTCATCTCAATTACCTAAGTGAATTTATTAAACTCAAACATTACTATTTTGATTTTCATTAAGAATAAGGCGGTCGAAATTCTAAATTACGACATTAGCGTTAATGCTTTGGCCAGGATTAATATAAAGTTGGCTGGAATTAAAAAAGGTTGACCAAAATTATTATAACTTTGACTTTAAAGAAGTCTTATCTATTATTCTAACTTGTCTTTATACATTATTAGTTAAAGGATAACTAAACTAAAAAACTTTTTACTGGTTCTCTGTTATACATTATATAAAAAAGATGTTTTATAAAAATCTTTTGAATTTTTGGATTAATAAAGTTTTAATATTTTTTTTAAAAATAATTTAAAAAGAATTATTTCTATTTTTTTTTTCTTGTTTATAAATCTTTTTGATTAAAAATTTGATCTGATAATTAAAATGAGTCAAGTAATATCTTTATTACTAATAATAAGAAAGTTTTTAAAGAAAAAAAAATTAATTATAAAATATTTAAAGAATTTTATTATATTTGAAATAAATTATTATTAAAATAATTAAAGACAATATTATAATTTCTTTTTTGTTTTTTTTTTTGCGAATAGCATTAAGTACATTAATCAACACTAGTAATTATTACATGAATAATTATAGCTACCCATATAGGTAAATCCTTACAAACTCTGAAAACTCACATAGAGAAAGAGAAAAAAGGTAAATAATATCTAGCTACTAGTTTACTATTGATCAGTAAGGGTGCTTACTAGGATAATATGGTGGTGTATGTGATGGTTTGATTAGAAAAATCAGGTTTTTTGTTATACTGGGCCTGGAAACCAGTTCGAGCTAGGATATAGGCCGTGGATCTTTCCTTACTAGGGACCATGAATCTAATAAGGCATGGACAATATTATAATTTCTTGATAGATTGATAATGATCTTTATCTACCAGAATCATTGCCAACAATTTGTTACTATTGATTAATCTGAAAATCAATAAATTGTTAAGTTAAAAATAAGAAAGGAGAAAATTGATAGAAGAAAATGTCTTTACCTAAAACTTATTTCAGGGTGAAATATTGTTTTCAAGGTTACATTTAGATACTAAAGTTTATTTAAAAATTGAAAACTGTTGATGAGTTAGTCAACATAAGATTTAGTTTAGTTATAATTAATGATGGGTCCCTAAAGTTTAATATTATATTTTATAATTGAAAATAAATTATATCTTCTCTAGACTTTAGGTTATAAAATATAATTTTATAATCAAAAGTTAAAATTTTATAATCAAAAGTTAATTTATAACCAAAAGTCAATTTTTATAATTAAAAGTTAATTTTATAACCAAAAATCAATTTTTTTTATAACTGAAAATCAATTTTATAACCAAAAATCAATTTGATATATGAAATTAAGGATATAAATGATTTAATAACTAAAAATAAGAACATAATGTATAAATTTTGATCAAAAAATCTATCTCAAAAAATTCCCGATTAATTAATTTATTTTTAGTAACATATAATTGAATTAAAATATAATGGCAATCAAATTTTTTACTATAAAAACATTTTTTACCAATTAATTTTATTTCAAATTTTTTTATTAAAATATTAATATTTATCTTATATATATTTAAATTATTAAGAAATTATCTTTTTTTTTTAAAATATAAAATATTAAAAAAATATAAAATTTATAAAATTTTTTAATATAATAAACATTAATATTAATAAATTATTAGAAAAACATATAAAGATATTCTATTAAACTTTGTTTAAAATTACAAAACAACCATTTTTTATTAATTGAAAAATATCAATTTACTTAATAAAAATTTATAAAAATTTATAAAATTTATTATGTATATTTTTTTTATATATATTTTTAAAATCATTAATTTTCTCGAAACTTTATTAAGTTAATAGTATTTTAATCATTAATAAAAAATATTTTTTACATAAACATGTAATCACTTTAGAAAGAAAATTTAAATGTTAAATACAAAAAGATGATAGAGTGAAAACAGATATTGGAAATCAATAGAAGGGACAAGATCAAAAGACTAACATATCTACAAAGACAAAGAAACAGGGCCAAGGTACTAAGAAATTGGTCATATCAAATATCATTAAAGGAAGAAGAAATAGAAAATATGATACTCAAACAGGCCCTGTGAGATAAGGTAAAGTATGTGATGAAATGGTTGGATTTTAATCTCTGTTAGAACTCAAAAGAATAATCTGTAGTAGTGATCTGCAGGCAATAATGTTAGAAGTTGGAAGGATATTTACCTGAACTCCTAACAGAGTGATAAATTACTTCCAAAGTTGCACTTAGAAAAATAAAACAACCAAGACAAATGAGTTGGTTAAAGAATTAGCTTTAGCACCTCATGTTATATGTAGTTTACAAATATTTAATAAAGTATATGTAACTAGCCCGACAAAGGACAAAAAAAAAAAAAAAAAAAAATTTTTTATGTAATCTTGCCTATAGTTTATTTTTTTTTTAAAAAAAATCATAACTGACAAAGTTTATTAGAGTCAAGATTGAACAGTACATAGGATTATATGAGCAATTTGTATAACTAATTTTAATATTATCTAATCTCATATCTTATAAACCTACTTAATTTTATCTACAAGGTACTATTATATCAATATGCTCTACTCTGCCCAGGCAATGATGTTCGCAGGGATTCATCATAGACTTGTATTATTATTTATTATCAAGGGGCTGGGATTTATTATCATTGTGAGGGTATTGAACTTTGTTTTTATGTTCCAATGCAAGTATCGTATTGTATTTAGACTGCTAGGATTACTAACTATTATCCAAACCTATGATTTAATGTGAGATTTCAGTGATTGAATGATACACCATGTTCTTTTTTATCTTCCATTTAATCATTTTTAACTACTCTTCAAATATGATCTTTCAGTGATTTCTCTTGATTACTTCATAGTGGATTGCTTCTCCTATTGGATTGGTTACCTTAATGATTGTTTCTGAATTTTTTCTCCCAGGGTCTACCCTTGTATTTTTCCATTGTGAATCTTGATTCAACATCATTTGACCTTGGTTGAATAGATCATCCTTTTCTGATAGCCATTAGGGATCAACAATGCATGTCTTCCAATATGTATCTGACCTATTACTCTTTTAACTAGTGCAAGTGATCGAGGTCTTCCAGTCTTTCACAAGTGAGTTTTTTGAGAAGAGGTAAATATTGGCATCTAGATCATCAGGATAAACCAATTGGTTTCTTTCTTTAGTCTTAATATATTCCAATCGGCACAATGTTATTGTTATAGTTAAGTACTAAAACCAGCTATAACCTATATGACCTGATTTATGATACTATGGTCAAGCAGTGAAATCTGATATGTCATTGTGTACAGGAATGCATGTGGTTTTTGAGCATGCATCTTGGATAACATAACCTATATTATGAGAACTGTTATGAGTGGGATTGAACTGGTAGCTCATAGATGGTAACCTGGGAGTGCATCTACTGCATTATTGATCCACAGGTCTCTTATAGTTTATTAAAATGATTTAATATATTATTATAATATAATTTTTACTTATATAAAGACCTGTGGGTCAATAGTATAATGATAATGCTTTCAGATCGCAATCATAAGATCTGTAGTTCAATATCAAAAATCAAAATTATCTTCTGATCAGGTTTTATTAGTTATCCTGTGAAAGTCATACCCAATTATCCAAAACAAGATCCAATCAAATTAGGTTACAGAAAAATGGGACTTCTGACCTTTCGTTAATCAAGGACTAGAATTTATGGTCATATTACTAGAAGGATTGTATAAAGAAAGGCTTTTGGTTTAGCCTACTATAGATATCCCTAGATCTCTTGCCTTGACAGTCTCCAGAATTCTACTTTTCTAGCTCAGGATATTTCAATCTGATGCTCCGCTTAATTGAAAATTAGTTAATAGGACTTATTTAATACTATAGGTGATAATAAAGAAGATAACATGTCTCCTTTCAAGGTCTAAGCAAATAATATCTGGGAAAATAGGAGGATATAAAATATTCTATTGAATACATATGAAAAGAATTAGCTTAGTGAAATAATAATAAAACAAAAAATTACAAGCTCAATACTAACTAGCCTAGTCATGTCATTGATAACTGTATATTAATTATTTAATCTCTAGTTAGGTCTGTCTACTCAAGAAGTGGTAGCTGGTTTAACTTGAACAAACTGTGATAGGTTATGATTAATCTGCATATATATAGAAATATATAGTTTGTATAGGATGATTGATATCATACTATGAATTTAGTTATTCCTCAAATGTTATGTTAATTCTTAATAAAACTAACATTTAATATCAGTTGTAATTTAAAAAAAAAATAATAATAATAAATTTTAATTATATAATCATAAAGTTAGTTTGCCAACTAAAAAAACATAAAACTCTTTCCACTGATTCTCTGACCATATACAAAAAAGATGTTCGCAAGAAGTTTTTATACTTCTTTGCTAATAAAGT
>CAJVPT010000284.1:0-33782 GCA_910592055.1 Acaulospora colombiana
TTGTTGTGTTTTTCTTTACTGTGTTTGTTGAGCTTGGATTATATTATTCTTTTTCTCTAAAAATTACCATAAAAGGAAATTTTTTGAAAAAAAGTGGATTAGCGGAAAGAGTTTTTTTTTTACAAAATATCAAAGATTTGTAACTTAATAACAAAACTAATATAAATAATAATATATTTATATTATTTTTTTATTATTAAGTAATCATATTTAAATAATTTTTTTAAATAATAGCTTATTATATAAGCTTTAAAAATATTTTTATATTAAATATAATTATATATTGACAGAAATATAAGTATTTTAATTTTTTAAAAAAATTAAATTCTTGAAAATAATCAAATTTAAAAATGGAATCCAATATACAGTATTTATATTATTTTTTCATTATATAGTAATCAGATTTAAACAATCCTTTTTTAAATGAAAGCTTATAATATAAGCTTTAAAACTAATACCTTTATATTAAAAAAATATTTTATTAATAAAGTTATAAGTATTTTAAATTCAGAATAAAAAAAACAATTCGAATTATTTTAAATAAAAAAAATTATCAAAAAATTTTTAAATAATATTTTTGTTACTTTCAAAAATATTTACCCAAATAAGTTACTCAATCAAAAGAATATATTAATAAACTATAAGATACTTTTAAATATATTGTAATTGGACAATAATTTTAGAAACTTTGCTTTTTATATCAATAAATCTTTTAAAAAAATTAACAACAAACTAAAACTAAATTTTAAATAAATTTTACATAAATTTAGATCAAAGTTAATATAGTTATTAATCAATTTTTAGTAAAAGTCTTGTTATAGTCTTTAGTAGCAAAAACAGAAATATTGACAATTTTAATATTACTCTTTATTATATTTCAAATATAAAAATAATTCTATATATAGATTGAAATATAATTATTAAAGTATAAAAAACTACAAATTTATATTTTTTATAGTATTAAAAAATGAATTAAGATAATTAATTAATTATTTTGAATATAAATTGAAGATCTAATTCAAAAAAAAATTAAAACTTATAAAAAAACAATTTCAATAATTTTTTTTTTTTTTTTTTGACATCCTAACTGATGGACATGAGTCTTTTATTGAAATAGTAGGCTTCTTGGATTACATGAGCTATTCACCTAACCTGTTTTATGCCAAATCTAATTTTATATTCGACCTTGCCAATTTTACCATATATAGTACTATTTTATCAGTTACCTTGCTCTGCCCAAGTATCTAATGTTCCGAGGATTTATTAGGGAACTTTATTGAGAATGAAACAGAGAGCTTCGGGATGTATGTTCCTTTGTATAGTGTTGTGTGCCATTTTTGTTGTGAGTACTGTAGTAGATCTTCTACTGTATTAAGTTCTAAGGAGGCTTGGTTGATTTCTGGTTGTACAAGGTCAATAATATATGATGAAATTTCGGCGATTCAATGGTATGCTCCAGTGATCGACATGTAGTCTTCCATTGTATCCTTCTTAACCACTCTTTAAATATGGCCTATAGGGGTTTTCTTTGATAACTTCGTAGCGAATTGCTCCTTCCATTGGATTGGTTACCTTGGTGATTGTTTTCAAATTTCTTCTCCCAGGGTCTGCACCTGTGATTTCCATCATAACGCTAAATGCTAATCACCAGCCTAGGTATGCAACTGTCCTCTCTGGTAGCCATTGATTTAACGATCTAAGATCTCCCATGGTGCGTTCCAGCCTATACTAGTTATCTTTTCAATTGGTATTAGCGACCTAAGTCTCCCATCTCTTTCAGAAGATATTTTTTGAGAAAAGGTGAATTTCTCACATATTTATTGGTGATCTTGGACTGATCAGAATCCTTCCTGGCTTGCTAGGTGTCTTTCACATATTCTGGACAGTAGAGATCTTTTATTTTCCTGTTATTAAAACTGACCAGGACCTGTATGATTTATTTATAACACTGTAGTCGGATGGTAGGTTTTTCTATAAATTGTATTTTATGTTCAAGTATGCATATAACTGATTAGTATATATTCTTGTACAACATAACCTATAAATGCTATTACTGTTTTGACGTGGGATTGAACCAGTAACTTGCAGATAGAGACCTGGGAGCATACCCACTGTGCTATTGACTCACAGATCAATTTCAATAATGAAATAAATATTTTAGTTAACAAGTTAAAAAAAAATTATGTAATATAACAATATATCATATATTAAATTTAAATGGATCTTTTTTATTATAACTTGAACAAATCTAATTATTAATATCATTATTATAAAAATTACTAAAAATTAGAATAAAAAAAATTGGATTAAATTCAATTAGTCAAAAAAGTATTCAAAAACAATGGGATAATAAAAAACTAAAATAGATTAAAAATCTTTTGAAACTAATTTTATTTATAATATATATTCTAGATATCTATTAAAATTAACAAAGATAAAAGTTTTTTAATAAACTTAATACATTATAAATTATTTATACTTTAAATATTTTGAAAAAAAATTTTGAAAATATAATTAATAATAGTTTATTAAAAATATAAAATTTAAAATAAGATAATTAAATATTTATTTGAATATTTAATAATTTGTATTAATAGAATAGAGATTTAAAAAAAAATTAAATAATAAATTGATTTTATATTTAACAAAAAAAAAAAAAAAAGAGGATTACTATAAATAAATAAAAAATTAGTTAAAAAAAAACTATTAATTAATTTAATAAAATGCAATATCAAGATTAATATTTTATAAATTGATTTATAATTACTGTATATAATTAAAGATAGAGTCAAAATTATTTAAGAATATCTTTAGGATTAATACAAAAAAAAATAAATTATTATAAAAAAGCAATTAATAAACTTTATAAACAAATATAAAAAAATTTTTAGATTAAAATTTGAAATAGCAATATACTATTGTAAATGTTTAAAAAAAGACTATAATATAGAAAAATAAAAAAAAAATAAAATCTCAAGAAATAAGATTATTAATAATATAATAGATTTTGAAATAAAAAATAGTTTTATACTTAAAAAATGATATTTGAAAAATATATTCTATATATAATATATACTTGAAATAAGTTATTAAATTATAAATAATAAAAAAAAAAATAGTTGGATTTTTAATTTATTAAATAGAATTTTGAAAGATTTACTTTTTTTTTTAATCTACAACTATACTATATAACTTAATCTTTATTGAAAAGTTTATTAATTACTATATATATAATATTACAGATTTTTTATCTAATAAGTAACTTCTTATTACACCAAAGTATTTTAAGTTAAGTCTAGGAAACAATATTTTATTTTTTAGAAAATTGATATAAATCTCTATTTACTAAATTTATTATTAATAGTTTGTTACTGTAGATTGTTTAAAAACTATGAATTATTTAGTTAACAAAGAGAAAGAAAAAAAGATAAAAGAGTATAATTTAAAGTTTTTTAAAAAAGTTTATTAACTGAACAATATTTTTTTAAAAAGAATTTATCAAATTGAAATATTTTTTATACTTTTACTTAAACTTCAGAAAAAAAATTTTTTTGTCATTAACTATAATATTAAATAAGTCAATTCAACTAGATTTATTATTTAAGTAGGTATTAGATTAAAATAACTTAAGAAAATATAAAAACCTTAACTTCTAATTAGAAAAATTTTCTTATTATCTGAGAAACTTAAAAAGATAAAGTTTTATAATTTATATTACTTGTCTTTTAATTTTTAATAGCTTGAATATCTTCTTTAAGAATTTGAAACTTTTGAAAAAAAATAATTTCTGAAATTTTTTTTAGTTATTATTAATATTATTGAAATATATAAATATAATTAATAGAAATCTATTTATATTTTATAAACTAAAGTATTTTGTGCTGATTAATTATTTTTGATAAGAATGTGTTATTTGAATTCAGGTTCAAATGGAGATAAATCAAATTTTTCAAAAAACTATAAAAGTGAAAGTTCTAAAAGAATTATGACAATCCGAAAGGGAAAAAATAAGTTTTTCTATTATATAAAAACACTTATATTCTTTTATTTCAAAGGTTGAAAAAATCTTTTAATATTTTATAGTTTGTTTTTTCTTTGAAAACTTTCTTACTATTGATATTAAAGATGTTACTTAATTTTTTTTAATTATTAGAAGTCAAGTTTTTGAGTAAAGTGGTTTATAAATAAGAAAAAAAAGAATCAAAACAACTTTAGAAGTTACAATTAAAGTTGTTTTAATAAAAGTATTAATACTTGATTGCAAAAAGTAAAAAAATTTCTTGTAAATGTTTTTTTTTTTGTATGTAACTAGAGGATTAATAGAAAGAGTTTTTTTTTGTTTTTTTGAAAAATTTATAATAATAATCTATGAGAAAGAACTTTATCATTAGAAGATAATTCAAATTATAATAAAAGACAAATATTATTTTCTAAGTTATATTTGAAGAGAATAAGTTTCAATGACAAATAAATTAATATATAAAAGTCATTTAAACTACAATTATTTTTTTTTTAATATATAAAAGTCATTTAAACTATAATTATTTTTTTTTAATATATAATAAGACAAGTCATGTCAATTCAATAATAAATTAAAAAAAAAGAAAGAAAATTAGATTAAACAAATAAGTTTTTTAAACAATTGAAATCACATATTTATGAAAATAGAATATTATAATTTGATTTTTATTTTTATAATATCATTCAAATCATATTTTATATTAATTATCGATTTAAATTTAAATTTTTATTCTAAATATATACAGTATATATAGCATGCATACCATTTTTATTTCAACTCCAAAGACATCATTTTGTAGATTTCAAAAATTTGAAACAACTTCAAAACATCATTTTGTAGATTTCAAAAATCGAAACATGAAAATACAAATTATTTAACATTATTCAACTTTATAAGTAAATGGCATGCACACCTATTTTTTAATTTTGTTCATTGGCTATTACATAAAAAAACAGAAGAAGAAAAAAGTTCGCCTGACCTTTTTTTTTTTTATTGTTGCATAAACTTAAATGCATGCGCACAGTAAGAGTATTGAAAAAAAAAAAAAAAAAAAGCACACATACGACATACGTATGTGCATACGTGTACATACGTACGTACGTAGTATCACGTAAATCATGAGTCCACTCGATCCAAAATTTGACACGCAGTACCCTAGTTTGAAAGGGGCGCATCGGAAAATCGAGGAAGAAAAATAGTAAATTTCAGGTCTAATCTAGCAGATCCAATTAACTTGTTATGTCGCACAACGTCAAAGACATCCTTTGAAACCTTAACCAATTCAACAGTGTCTTTGATCAAGAGAGCCGAGTATAAAAAAAGGATTCGCTGTTGGAGAGGATGAAACACACGTATTGTGAAGAATACCCATCGATGTGAAACTTACGCATGCATAATAAATTCACCTTATATGGCACTCAACCGGTCAACATAACTTGAAATTCCTATGGTCACACTTCCACCTTATCGTCATTTTTTCTAAAAATATAATTTTGTGCTCAAGGTGAAGCGTGATTAGCGTGATTAGCGTGATTTTAAATCAAGATTTAAACAATCGATAACCAATTTGTTGTTCCCAAAAATGTGATTCTTAGAATTGATGGAATAAATTTGTCACCGATCACGTGTGCATCTTGCGCAAATAAGGACCATAAAAAAGATCTTTTTGTTTGGGTCATCAGATCATTGTTTGTTCCCTTAGAAAATCATTTCGAGGTCACAGGTTCAAATTCAGAAATATTTTTAAAGGACAGTATTCCGACCCTAATGACGGAAACCAAGTCTTTCTTTCACAATTCTTGCAACCATTCATTTCTTCGGCTATAAAAAATTTCACTGACAATGAATTTTCTAAATAATTTCGGCACGGGTCCAGGAATGGGTCCAACGATATCAGAGAGCGCAGAAGCATTAAGAATTCGTGGAAAATATTTCTTCTCACAGGGAAAGGATAGAGAGTCCTTGGCTGATTTGACAAAGTCGCTAGAATTTGAGCCATATAATGCGGAGGCACTGAGAATTCGAGGAAGGATCTACTTCTTGCAAGGAAGGGATCGAGAATCCTTGATGGATTTAACGAAATCACTTTCCATAGAACCAAATAACACAGAGGCATTAAGAACTCGCGGAAAGATCTATTTCTCACAGGGGAAAGATCGAGAATCCTTGGTCGACTTGAATAAATCACTGGCCTTGGAGCCGAACGATGCGGATTCCCTAAGAATTCGAGGGAAAATATATTTACTATTGGGCAGATATGAGGAGTCCTTGGCCGACATAAACAAGTCACTGGACCTAAGGCCGAATAACGCCGATCTTTTGAGAATCCGTGGGAAAACATATTGTCAACTAGGCCAATATGAAAAATCACTAGAAGACCTAACAAGATCTCTGGACTTGGAGCCGGACAACACAGATGCACTGATAACTCGTGGGGACACGTACAGTATACTGGGAAAGTACGAGGAGTCCCTAGCAGATTCAACCAAGTCACTGGATCTGGAGCCGAATAATGCAGATTTACTACGCATTCGCGGAATGACTTACTGTTTGCTGGGGAGATATGAAGAATCTTTGAATGACTTACATCGGTCACTGGAGTTGGAACCCGGTAACGCAGATGCATGGAAAATTTGTGATATAATTAATTCCGCAATAGGATGTGATTACGAGTACGACTAGATTGCTCGCGCAATGATATTATTGTTGAGCGAAGCGATTTATGTAAGAAAAATAAAAAAATAATAATAACCATGTATGATAAGTTTTTTAAGTCGGTGATCACAGCGAACAACAAGCTGTCAAAAGTAACAATAGATATCTCAATTATTGTATAACAGTTAGCAGCATTATATATGTATATGTATTTATTATTCTCAAAAGTTTCTTGCAAATAAAATCACTTCTTTTTTTTTTTTCCTCTTAAAAAAGTACTATTATTTTCAACATAATGCGTATTATTAATTCATTGTGCAAGTGAACGAAGTGGCAAGTTAGTGAGGACCAGGATCACAGAAAGTTTCCATGACCGATTTCAATGTGCATGTGGTACGGTGCTTAACCAGTTTGCATGTCTGTTACTGCTTGACGGAGTCATGACCATTCAGCCCGCATCTGACTCCGGCACTTCCAAAGTCACATTGTCAAATACGCATCACATATCACGCATCACGTACCACGTACCACGTACCACGTATCACGTAACCACATTTGGCCTCACGTGTTTACAAGTGAATGCTACAAAGAAATGAGCAATTCATCTCCTTTCATTAACCGGCATTAAGAAGGCGCCATCAAATTTGTTATCTCATGAGCCATCATGTTATTAATTATATAAATGATTTTGTTCACACTTTGCGTGAAGCAAAAAAATTGTGCATCGCATATGGAAATCATTCAAAGAATGCGTTACATTGTGGAATGACAATCTTCAACTTGAAATCCTCGAGTTTATTTATATGTGCGTACATACAGTAAGCATGGTGGTACATGTTTTTTGATAACACACACTCCGTGACAATGAAAAATCTTCTCACGCTGGTTACACTGGTGGTAAATGCGTAACTATGAAACTCCACCACCATGTTCTCCATTGACCGAAAGGGATGATCGGTGATTACTGTACATGAAAAAGTTTCGTTATAATAAATTTGAAAACATCGAAACATCGGACTTGCGAGGTATATTAAGTGTTCTAGAATGATACTTTGCGCCAAAAAGCATATCCAACATTGACAATGACGAACCATATGAGGAATCTTTAAAAGAGGAAAACCCATTTACGTATTCGTTCGAGTTAATGCGTGTATCGCGTGATTCCCGTAGTCACAACATTGTGACGGGTATTCAGTGAATTTTAAATGATTGCAGCTGATCGTTAATCGGGATCTCACCACCGAATCATATTACTCTGCTTCAACATGATAACCTTCAATCAGACAAACAAACAAGGTTGGCATCGCCCATGGGCATCTCAAGCGGGCTAAATTGAATTTCATTGATAGTAAGTACACCAAGAACTAGTGAAGGGGGAAGAGGAGGAGGAGTACTTTTTTTTTTGTTTCAGAACTTTTGAGTCGATAAAAAGTCGAATATCTTTGCAGCCTTGAAGTTTATTTTATGAAAATTTATTCCTTCGTCATATTAGATTCGGGAATTATTCAAGAATAATAAAAAAGAAATTCCCAAGGACTCATGCTGACACATCCAAGAATTTCAGGATAAACGTCAACCGAGGAAGCTTATCAACTATTATCAAAAATCAATAACTAAGGGTACTTCTCTTACGATGATTTAATAACGCCTCTGCAGAGATGCAGAGATACAGTAGATTACTCACAAGGACATCGAATTAATTAAATCGCAACAATCGTGATAAAGCGACAATGTAAAATCTCACTTTGAACGTGGGAAAGAAATGATCTTTGTTATTGAAACATTCAACGTACGAATATTCCACACCTCCCTCCCTTCTATCTACAGTATTTTATGGTTTCTAGATTTCCCTGGATGCGATTGAGGGGCAAAAATTCTGATGTGAATAAATTAACAAGCAAATGGCAGCAAACTGTCTGTATAATATACTAGTCGATTTCGAAGAAAGGTCACCCGATATTATATGACTCTCGGAATAACTGGGATAACTGAAGAATATTTATGATCCCAAACTAATATTCTTAAAACCCATTGTGTTTTATTTAAAGGTTATATTGATTTGCTCGATAAATTTCTCATTGAAAACAAATTGTTCGGCTGAAAAGGTCGAATTGGATGTGCTGGGTTGGAGAGTTTCACCGCGGCAACAAATCGTGTGGGGCTTCTGAGAAGCAGAAAAAGAGAAATCGAGAGTAATCGGAGGGAATTGGTTGCACAATCTCTCACGTTTATTTGTTTATTTTAAAAACAAAATATGTTTGGAATTAAAGAATGCCCGTACATAAATGCACCTATTCTTCTGCTACCTAAGCCGGTTATTTTATTTGCTTTCACGCTTTCACGTGTAATTAAAAATGTAACGTATGTACAAATGATGCATATAATACGTTGCACCATAAATGTCGTCGAGGGGTAAATTGTTACCCCTTTGTGTATTTAAGAAGAAAAGCCCTCGGGTTCTCAATTAATAAGTTCTCACGTTTTTACATCACCCTGATCTCATTTACGACCAAATGAATTCAGAACAATGTCTTTGTATTTGCGATTAGCTGCGATATACTGTACTTACTGTACGTGCAATAGATCAAAAATCGAATCATCACAGATACGCACTATAAACTATTTGATTTCTGAAATTATTTTTCGGGATAACTGGCTGGGTTAGTATGTAAAAGTCATAACAATTTGTAAATATCTAGCATATATACAATAAAGACATGCCATGCTAACCTAATTGTAGATTAAAAAAAAAAAAAAAAAAAACTAAAGCTTACTAAAGTCAAGATACATATCAATAATTCTTATAATGAAAAAGTTAATATTCTAGTTAAAAAATTCTTAAAACTTTTATTGATTAAATAGAATAATTTCATCTTATATAAAATACTCACAGAAATAAAGTAATAAAATATAATTGTAAATTATTCAATCAGACAGTTTGCTAAGAATATTAACAATAAAACAACTGCTTATTAATAAATACAATAAAATAAATCAGAAAAAATAATTCTATCAAATTTTAGATTAATAGGTCTATAAATGGAATCTAATATAGAAGAGAATAAAAGATAGATATACTGTATATGAGATATATCTTTCAAACAATTTTAATATAAAGTTTTTTTATTAAATTGATTAATGATAAACTATCAATCTTGAACAAACTGACTATTAAAAGATTAAATTTATTTATTTATTTATTTTTTTAAACTCTTGGTCAAGCCAGTACTGTGTGTTTATGAATCATAAAGAAACTGATTGAAATATATAGGACAATTGCATCATGCTAAACTAAAAGACTCATACTGATATACTTGTCAATATCTTTCAATTCTCAAAAAAGCTTCAGCCTCTAAGTGCAACCTTGGGAACAATATTTCACTCTGAACTAAGTTTTGGATAAAAACCCTTCAAACTTATTCATCATTGTCAACAGGTTGTTATTGCTTATCATCCTCCAAGGAACTGAATTTGAGAAACTACAAAAGGAGAAAGGAAAAAATAAAAGGAAAGGGGCTATCTAAAAATGTGCAAGTACACTACATGAAAATAAAAAGAAAAAAAAAATTTAAAATTGCTTCATGTCCTCCAAAAAACCTCTACTAGAAATCTCTTCTTATTAGGAATCAACTCTTTTGGAATATCCTTCTTCTTCCTAATCATCTGAGGAACTTATCTATCCATACTCTTGATTATTTTCTTATGATCATCTGAGGTACTTGTCATTTACTCGAATCTAGTATCTTGCTCAATGCTTTCTTTCTTTCAATCTTGATTTATTATTCACTCATGCAGAACAAAATGACTAATGATAGATCCCAGATTCTTATATGGCTTTTCAATCTTATTGTATAACTTCTGATATCTTTCAGCAGCCATATCTAGTTAAAGGAATTTTACTGATGTTGTTATGGGTCATGTGGATAACACAATTTACGCGTAATGGTCTAGAATCCAATAACTCGAAAGTCTGGCATAAAAGATTGAATATTGCAAGGTAAAAAACTATAGATAAGGCTTGGATATTGATAAGGGAACTGTGTATATCTGAAAAGTATAGAAAGTTTAGCAAAGCTTAGAGTTAGTATGGCTGATTATAAAGTAGATAGCTATTGTTAGATAGAAAAGTATAAATAGCTTACCAATATATACCAAAAAGGCAGAGCTAAATGTGTTAGGAAAAACAGCCCTCATTGAGAATAGAGATAAGAGTTAGTGATATATCAAAGAAACAGAACTCAATAAAAAGACACTTACCTTCAGCCAAGTCAATCACCATGCCTCTGCCTTCCCTAAGTGTTCTTTATAGGAGGCGTTCTCTTTTTTGTGTCATTTGTGAGTATTCTTGAGAAGTCTAAATTACGCAAGACACTACGGATTAGTGACGGACTTACCAGGAAAACCCACGACAGTGTGTATCTTCCATTGTCCAAAAAGTCAGATTTTCTAATTATTTTTTTGCCTTGCAATAGTGGAAGGGTCTTGCAGAGTATGGAGATTCTTGTTGATTACAATATTATTACATAATATTTGGGAAAATACATTTTCAATTCTAGAGAAAAGTAGTGTTTTACATTCCTCTGCTTTTCAGTCTTATAGCCTGACTGGGATAAGAAAATAACCTCTTTCGCGTATTTTGTCTGACTAGAATGATAAGAAATTGAAGGCCTCAGCTTGAATAAATAATCATCTTTTCATCACCTAGGAAATTTAGTGCCCATCCTAATGGTTTCATGATTTCATTGCTTCAGTTAATGTTATTTGTAGAAGTGGAGGAGTTTGTATCCTTAATTTCTCTTTCAATCACCAATAACATCATTGGAACACATGAAGTGGCCAGTAGAAGATTGTTTACATTAAGCTACTAACGTGTTTTGTATCAACCAAACAGATGCCAAGTGACGTTGTGCTACCAAAAATCAAAAAATTAGATTTATATAAACAAGTAAAATGTATTACATATAATTATTAATATAAAATATAGAACACTTATTAAAATGTTTAGTCTATAAGAATTAAATACAATAAGTATGAAATGAAATCCTCAGCAACTTCAAAAAACTTTTACAAAAAAGGAAAAAGAAATCAAAGAGAAAAACATTAAGTTAATTATAAATAACTATAAAGAATTGAAGAAACAAGACAAATATATTTCTAGACTAGTAAAAATTTTTTTAAAATCCAGTCTAGACATCTTAAACTTTTGTACTAGCTTTATAAAAGCAATCTTATTCAAAAAATAGAAGATTTAAAATATCATAGAAAATAGATAGAAAAAGAAGTAAAAAGATAAATACTAAAAATACTAAAAAGAGTTTGTAAACAAGTTCAAAAAAAATTGTAAACATAAAATGTAAAAAAATAATTGAATAGAAGTAAACATAAGGGATTTATGAAGAAGATAAGAATAAAAGAACTTAGTCTTTTTCAAGTCTAAAAACTATATCTCTAGTAAAAAAAGAATCATTAATAAAGAAAGAAATTTAAGAGAGAGATAGAAACCTTAAAGAGATTTTAATAAAAAGGGTTAAATATTGAATAAAATAGTTAAGATTTTAAACCTTGTCAAAATCTTATAGAATAATCTATAATAATAACTTGTAGATTATGAAGCTAGCAGTTGGAAGAATTTTTATCTAAATTACTAATAAAACAATAAATTATTTTTGAAGTTACACTTAGAGTTTTAAAAATTTATAAAACAAAGATAAATAAGTTAGGTAGATATTTAGTTCTAGCAAAACATTTTAAATATAAAGTATATAAATATTTAATAAAGTACATATACCTAGTCCAAATATAATCAAACAGACTCTTTCTTGTTCATCTATGATGCAGTATGAACTAGGAAGACAAACTACTATGAATAGAACAATTAGGAGTGCTTGCTCCAACCTTAGGCCTAATTACAACAAAAACAGTAGAACTAAGGGCAAGGTCGATTCTATCCAAATAGAAACAAGACCAAATGGACCTCAATAGCTATAAGATCAAAAAGAAAAATAGTATCAGAGTATAGAACATACCTCTTTACACAAAACTCATAGACGTACAACTTACCTTTGTCAAATTCAGACTGATCAATAACATTACTATGAGAATCTAGCAATTATGGTAATCTGCAATCATTACATTTCAGGACAAGAATAACAAAATCCAAGTGATCAACCAAAGAAGTGTACTCATCAAAGGTGATGCAGTTCGAGTCTTCGATATTACCCTCAATATAGATCAAATGAAAAAATAGATATCTACTACAATAAAATTAACTGGTCTTTCTCCGAACATCACAACCTTTGATCTAAGAATTATCTGCCAACAAGTCGAAGTTAGAACATGCTATATTCTATGATGAATGAACTACAATAGAAAAAGATTTGCAATTCTTAGTTTTGAAAATAATACTATCCTTCAAGAAGCACTGAACAAGATCTTCACCTTAGGAGAGACTAAGATTACAATCAGGGACATGAAAACTAAACTCTGTGCAATTTGTGACCAATATAACCATTTTGTCACACAATACTCCAGGAAAAAAACTCAACAACAGTGATCTAACTATAACAAGGATCAGGCCAACCATTTTGGGAAACTATATAATCATTACAAGCTTCCTGGAAACCAAAATATTCGAAAACATACCTCTACAGGTCAATAGAAAAGATATCATGGGTTATATGCAGCAGTTCTCAAGGGAAAGAAAGAACCAACACATGGAAAACAAGAAGTAACTCTGATAAAGATTCTATCAGCAATTAAAGAAATCTGAGCTGAAATTGCTGATATAAAGCAATAATAACAAATTTAGATAAAAGAATTACAAACCTGGAATACTATGATAAAGATTATGCAAATGCAATAAAACAAGACACAGATACTACAGAAGAATACCAATCCTTTAATACAAATATCACATCTAGTTAGCAAACCATCCAGGAAACACAATAGCAATTACACTCTTCCATAGACAAGATAGATCACAACATGAACATGATCATGAATGCTATCACTTCCCTTATCCCAAACAATCCTATCAACCCCCTCAACTATAAATAATGGATAGCAACCATAGCAACACTACAAATGACTGTGAAAATAATAAACAAAACAATGAACCACACTCTCAACCAACAATTCAAAACAACACAAATACTATCCAGCCAACAAACATAAAACAAACTAAAGCAACAGAAGCATTATCTAAACAATCATTATATTCAATATGAATACATAACACAATAGAACAACTACGAATAAAGGAAGCAGACACTGATCACACCTATAAAAGCAGACCAGCTAATAGACCCTACATCATAATCACCACTTTAAACTATGAGGCCTTAATGAACCCCTAAAACAAGATCTCTGGATAGAATCCTGGAAGTTAAATGAATGAGACATTATCATCTCAACAGAAACAAACCAGAACACCAATAGTCTATCCTAGAAAGCTCAACACTTTACAACATAGTGGGAAGGAACTTGCAAAGGCACAAGAGTTGGTATCACACTCAGACAAGATCTCACAAATAGAGTTATTAAGATATAGAGACTAGATGGTAAAATCCTTGTCATTGATCTAGCCTTTCCTGAAAAGCAATATATACAAATTATCAGAACCTACCTTCCTGTAGCCCCTGATCCCCAACGCACAAGATTATTAAAAAAAATCATTGACCTTATTATTCAAAGAAATTAAGAACATTAGCACATAATTCTTGCTGAAGATCTTAATATGTATCTGAATACCAACAAGGACAAATACAGTTTCAATAGAAGAAACTTCGTGAAGAAACTATCTCTCTTCTTTACAAAACTCTTCAACCTAAATATGATTGATACTTTTGAGTACCACAATCCAAGCAGCAATGAATTCACATGGTTCCCAAACTGGCACACAGATACTACATAAAGCAGAGTAGATACAATTTGAATATTATCCTGCCCAACCTGGTACTCAATAGATTCATATATAACCAACAATCTCTTCATATCAACTGATTACAGAGCAGTAATTATCCTCATTGAAGCTTTAAAATCGGAAAATCCCACTAAGTGTTTCAGACATTCATTTTAAAACACTAGATTCAATTGGGCCACCACTATTGAATCACAATGGACAAAGTTCATCAAGAAAATAAATCATAAGATATACAGCTGGCATCAAATTATGGAAGAAGAAACCGATATCAATAAGCTATGGACAACCTTCAGAAACTGGATCCTGGAAGCAGCCCATTCACATATCAAATAATACAAAGAAAGAAAAAAAAATGGCACAAATCTGCTTCGAATATCAAGCCCATCTTGCTTTTTCAACTCAATGAATTCAGGAAACAACTCAGTCATCTTAGAAAGAACTCCACCCTCTTAAATCTTAATAGAATGACAACAATTTACAATAACATCAAGAAGTAAATCCCCATCAAGCCAATAGATGAGAACACCTACCTTAAGTCACTGATCAAAGAAATCGATCAGTGGACTATAATAGAAAAAAACAGATATAGAAAAGCAACATGTGAGAAAATCAAAGCAGATATTAAACTTTTCAAGCTAAGATGACAAAACTGGTTTCACACTGATAAAAAACAAATGATTAGGTCATTACTCAGCCAACCCAAACGTAGTATTATAACTACAAGACTAATCACAGGCAAGGAAAAAGACAGGAAAGTCATCACAGACCCCGAAGAAATTAAACAAACTATCTGCACTTACTTTCAAGAATGGATCAGACACAGAGACATATAAGAAATAGCCAGTAGTGATTGAGAAATTGAATATCTCCTGAAGGAACACATAGATCAAGAATAGTTTACACCAATAACAAAGCCTTTTACAATAAAGAAAATTTAAGCAATCATCAACAAATATAGCAACAAATCAGCACCCGGGCCATCCAATATTCCTTATCTAGCCTTCAAGCATCTACACAAGGACACTATTCAAAATATTATAGTCTTCTTCAACATTATACTTTCCAGAGAAGAGATTCCCATGGGATAGAAGAAAGGCACTATATATCCTATTCCCAAACTCAAAGACTGGGAGCATAATATCAATATTACCTAATCTATTAACCTATTAGAATCCATTAAAAAGATTTTTATAAAAGTACTCACCAACAGACTCATAAAAGTCTTATTAGAATGCAAGATCCTCGTTGAACAAAACTGGGCTGCACTTTCTCACCAGAGTATCAAAGAACCAATTAGCATAATTAACAACATTATGAAAAATACAAGAGAATCCATCAGCCCTTGCTGCATACTCTTTTAAGATATGAGAAAAGCATACAATACAGTCAACATCAAGCACCTTAGCATAGCTTTATAGAGAATCAAAGTACCAAAAAAACTAATTAATTTCATCTACAACTGCTTCTCATATAGAGAAAATAAAGTTATAATTTACTTTGATAATACTGAACCATATCAAGTACAAGAAGGAATTAATTAAGGAGACACTATTTCTCCAATCCTTTGATAAATCTACTATGATCCACTCATCAGTAGAATAGATAGAATACCTGGATACACTCCACGAACACACAGACAAGACCCAAACAGCCTAATACTATCCAAAATTAACATATCTATAATTGCTTATATGGATGACATCACATTCATTATGCAAGACAGAAGTAGACTCATAAATATAATTAATATCAGCAACTTTTTCTACCAGCTAAATGACATAACTATAAATTCACACAAATCTAAACTTCTAATAATCAATCACAAACTAGACAACATCAAAATCAGCAATCATCTAATCAAACCAGTGAACAATCTCAAGGCAATTAGAGTATTAGGAGTCTGGCACAAACCCAAAAAAGGGAAAAAAACATTAGAGAAATCTGATTTGGAAGAAAACCAACTCCATTTGTAGCATAATTGATAAAAAGTCAAGTACTGACAAAATATACAAATACATCATTAACAACGTCTTCTTTTTTACCATTGAATACTTGACCCATAATTTAGTCCTCTCATTAACAGAAGTGAAAAAAATTGATAGAAGAATTAGATGCAGCATGAAGTACAAAGCTAATCTTGTACAGTCAGCACTAGATCCTATATTATATCTCAAAACTCAATATGAAGTTCACAGAATAGCAACAAGGCAACTTCAAAAGTATGCTAGTGATCTCTAAGACCTTCACAATAGTTCCTTCACAGCAGGATACATATGTCAAAATAATTACAAAATCTCCAATGGCATGCTTGATAAAAAAATAGTATTCTAAAACACTGCCCCAACATTTTCAAAAATGGACACAACTTCTACCATGACATTCTTCACAACTTACAATGAAATGGGATAACAGATATATCCCATGAGAAGCAAGAGAATCAAGAAGAACTTCACTATATCAATCAAATCACAGATCAGCAATGGTACTTTAAGCACAGAACACCGTTATGACAGTACAGAATCAAATTTATCGAACAAGTAATCAGTATGTATAAAATATAACCACTACTCTGGTACCAGATTAGTAGCCTACACAACAAATCTATCAGAAGAAGAAAGCCATCCTGATATCTTAAACTTATAATAATTGCAAATAACTTTCTTCAAGACCCTAACAACTCCAACAATCTCAACACCTTTGCTCAGATCAAACTTGCAACTATTAATACAAGCACTTCAGTATGATACACCACCTTTCTCAACAATAGGATCATTATTGGGAAAAGAACTAGTAATGACATAACACATATCAAAATAAAATACTACTAACACTCCATCAATTCACCACTATCCATCTGCACAAAATGTGAGAACACAAATATAACCGATGGTAGGAGTGACAAATGCTTTATCAAAGTGCTAACACAGATTTAGCAAAAATATCTGTAGCCTCTACCACCCACTTTTCATTATCAAACAATGGGCCAACAATGCTATGAACACAAATATCTCCCAGCAATATAATCAAATAGTGGACTCATCCAAATCAACCTATTGAAATGGTAGAAATAGACTCACTGTCAAAGCATATTATTCAGTTCAACAAGCTTATTAAACTAACAAAAAAAACTTCTGATAAAATTAAAAAAATCAGTAATAGCTTTTCCCTTTTATTCAGCATCAACATATACTGTAATGAAGCATACAATCCGACACTAGATCCTAACCATGTCGACATAAGGCTCATTTTGCAAGATAAGAACAACACAACACTGGAAGTCTCACTATGAATTGAAATCAAGGGTTTTAGCAATCTGGCAAAGCTCCTAGCTATCACTATAGCTATTCACCTTCCCAAATACAACACATCCTGCCATATTCACTCTAACTTAACCACTGCCATTAACAAGATCCAGCAAGCAACTACTTACAGTACTAAAAAGCACAAATACCTTAAGATCACTGATTACATCCTTTACACAATCAAACAAAGATGACTCAACATTACATGGCACATAGTAATGGCAGAGGACACCTCAACAAACCATAAACAGACAAACCAACTTGCAAAAAGTGTCTCAAAGAGTATGATGCAATACATACTGCCATATTAACAGAATACTTTTACAATACAAACTTGATAATATACAAAATTCATATCATTGAAGTCATACAGAGTATAAGAAAAGCCATAGATACTATACAACAAATTAAACAAACAATAGCATAAAACACACTGAATCACAACTTAGACCTAACAGATAATCAAAGGGAACAGATAAACTGGAAAAACTCAATATGAAACTTCTACCCATCTAATATTAACTCTTCATCCTGTGATTCCTGGGATTAAAAACTATATACATACTCTCTCAAACTCTGGAACAAAGAACTCCCTACAATGATAATACTGCACAAATGTTATTCAAGTATATATACCATAAGCAAATGCTTCAAATATCAAGATACAGAGGATCAAAGCCATCCTTTCTTATATAAAGCATATGGGCTAGATGTCAAAGACCTCATCACCAACATAATTAGTAAAGAAATTTCAGCAAGAATAGAAAGACCCTCAACATTAAACATCAAAGCTAAAGTCATTAAAAATACAAATAAATACAATGCCTGAGACTTTATTATAAGAGATGGAATTACTAGGGACATCACTCAACTTATCACTTCATAGCTAAAGGGAAACAAACTAGAAGAGACAGTTCAGGGTATAATCAGATGCATCTGTTTTATCACTTTCAATATATGGCAAAACAGATGCTACCACTTCCACAAATAGAAACTAGACAATGAAAATCAACTATACCATATCAGAAAAGGAAAAATAGAAACAGAAAAAAGTCCAACAACAACATACCTAGGAGACAGCAATGGAAATAAACACAAATATAATCATCAACATTATCAATGAAAACACTTCCATTTTCGACATATACTCAAAGCACACCAATGGAGCCTAGGCACATTAGTTTTTTCACAAGAGACAACAAATTACAAGGGGTTTATCCAATAAACTGACTTTCTTAGAAGATAAAGGGGAGTAACACATAGAGAAAATAGATCACAAAATAACTTGGTAATTTAAAGTAATATATATCATTTTATAACTAATAAAGTGGATCTGTTATGGTGCTTCAAAAAAATATATATATATACCTAGCTTAACTAAGAATTAAAAAACATATATATTTTTTTTGAAACGGAAGCTCAGTCATGTTTATTAACTTTGATAAAGTAATATATAAATTAATGCAGAGATTACAAAGGTTGTCACATGGAGTCATATATCATTTATATTAATTAAACTCCCTAAAACCTGACCTTTAACAGATTTACCAGATGGCTTGTTGTTCAGAGATATCCAGTTGGATTAAATTTCTGCTACTACTACTATTTAGAAAAAAAACTAGATACCCCTAATTGGATCTTCAATCCTTCTGGAGTCCTTCCAACTAATATGCCATGGTAGATTTGCTAGTTCCAAGAAAGGAGAAGTACACCTTTCTTTTTGATCCTGGTGATTATGGCCTGTCACCAATTACTGAGTGTGTTTAAAGAAAGAGTGTGAGTTTGATAAATATTTTGTGTCATACGAGGGTGAAAAAACCATTTGGATTAGAATAGAAAAACCCTAGAATAATTTTGGAATAGAAGAATTGTTGTGTCTTCGAAAGTAGTATGAGTTCTTGAGGTTTCATTCCAATAGAAGAGGTACTCGTTCCATAGCCATGACACTTTCAGATAGTAATGAGAGAGAGGAGACCATAGTCCATGTAATGTTTATCCATCCGCACTTCCAGCCAATGACTTATAATAGACTTAAGGTTCTTATGGAGCTTAGGAAATGCATTTACATCACGTGTCACATGTATCCTTGTTTATATTTCTGCTACCATGGAGCAACCAATCTCAATCTTCAATCAATCAATCTATCCAAAATCCGATGTAACAGAAAATTCAGGGTCAAGCTAGGGTAGGCAAAATCTCCCAGAAAATTTAAGAAAAAACCACTATATACTAAGAGAAAAGTCATTTTTGCTTATGGTAGTGATATCAGCAAGCTGGCATGGAGTTGTTGGCCCACACATCTTTCTGAACTATTGAAACCTTCATAGGGAAGAGAAGGAGTGTATTTTTTTATCTGGTTTCTTCTTTCTAGAAAAGTCTTCTTGCCATTAACTTTTTAAGTAGAGGGTTTTTGAAGAGGAAAAGTAAACAAGAAAGGTAAAATATGACTGCTGCTAAATGAAGCAGGTGTTTTTAAAGAAAGTTTTAAAGATTTATTACTCTAAAAACATAAAGTTTTAGAGGAATGCTTCTTTGGAAGTGGTGGTCAGGGATCTACAGGAAAGAGTTTTTGTTGTATAATTTTTTAAAAAACATATATACAATATATATAGTATATATATAATAATTCTTTATATTGATATCTACAGTAGTGACCTGCAGTCAATAATATTAGAAGTTGGAAAGGTTTTTATCTGAATCTTTAATAGAGCGATGAATCACTCCCGAAGTTGTACTTAGAGAGGTAATATAACCAAAATGAGTGAGTTAGTTAGTGATTTAGCTTTAGCATTTCATTTAATATGTATAGCTTAAACTAATTTGTAAATAATATTTTCAAAAATTCTCCTATAATCCTTATTATTTCTTTTTACTATATATATTATCTTGTTACAAAAAAATTGTTTTCTTATGATCATAAAGACAAAACTTTTTTTCTTATCAATAATAAGAAAGTTCTAAAGAGAAATAGTTCTGATTTTCTATTTTCTTTCTATTTATCAAAAAATAATACAAAGTTTTTTATATAATAAAAAACTTTTTGAAAAAAAATTTTATTACTTTTTTGTTACTGTTTTAGGCTTTAATAGTATTTTTTTATAATTTTTTTTAAGAAATTTTGCCTACTTCAAGTTGATCCTGAATTTTAAATAGCACAAAGTTTTTTTACAATAATAAAGTAATAAAAACATATTAGTAATCAAGATGTAAATATGCTTATATTGGTTAGAGAAAATAAGATAATAATATATTATTTCTATTTAGTTTAAGTTATTTTCACTTGGATATATGCCATTATGACTATAATATGACACTGTCATCATGTGTTATAACGACTGAAATGCGATACCATCGTCATTGTCGTAATGACTAAAATGCAATACTATTATCATGTGTTGTGATGATTGAAATGTAATACTGTTGTCATGTGTTATGATAATTAAAATGCAACACTGTCATCATGTGCTGTGATAACTAGAATGTAATATTGTTGTCATATGTCATGATATGTTTTTTATGACATATTTTCGATGACTAAAATATGACACTGTTGTCAACCATATGTTATATAATGTATATCAATTTAGTAATCACAGCTGACTTCCATTATTGAATCACATGGGCAAAAAAATATACATCTGGCGATGCATTTAATTATATATCATCATTTGTGGGCCCGATATAATTCTTGATTGCAGGTTTATGAATAGATATAACTTATTTTCGAGATCAAAACATGCTATTGAATATGATATCAATATCATTATGAGTTTTCTTTAAGCACTTTTGATTTTTCTTTAGCTTTTTTTGCTGATATTGATATCAAGATCGATAATTATCAGCATGCATTATACATGTATCATATTTAAAAAAAGTTAACTTAACACACTTTTTACATAGTATACATATAGAAGAATTCCTATAAATATAACAGTCTTCAACTTCATTTTCCTCATTGTGTATTTTGTTATCAAATAGATTAATCATATCTATACTAATTCTTTAACTATATATACCACATAGAATATTTAATAGAAAAAGTAATATAATTGGGATATGCTATATATATACTATCTGGTTATGCTATCGATTAATACAATCAAATATGTATACTTAGTATATTATAATAATGCTATCAGGTATATACTATCAAAAAATACTATTAACCAATGTTATCAAATATGCATGCTGATTTTGAATATTCATATCCCGGCTTTGTATAAAGCATTCTAATATGAATTGAGAATGAGACACATAGTGCTAAATTGTTAACAATTGTTAGCTTCGTATAATTTATTTTATTATTATCCGAGAATAAGGCATATAAGCTGAATTGTTAGCAGTTGTTAGTTTTGCATAATTCATTTAAATATTATCTGAAAATGAGGCACGTAATGCTGAATTGTTATCTCTATTTGGTAATATACTAAAGCATCTAATAATGAGACACAAAGTGTCAAATTGCTAACTATTATAATGCACTCAAGTATCAATCAAGAATGAGGCACATAGTGCCAAATTGTTATCCTCACTTGATGATCCACCAAAGCATCCAATGATAAGACACATAGTACCGAATTATTATCATATTTATTGATATTCCAAAGTATAATTTTATATATTATATATTTTTCTGTAATAATTATATCTTGGGGTATTACTTTTTTGATACCTATTTATATGTAATCTCAAAGTATAATTTTATATATTATATATCTTTCTATAATAATTATACCTTAGAATATCATTTTTTTGTAGTTTTTAGCTGATACCTAATCATACTTTCTATATATTTCAAAATATCATTATATTGAAAACTTTGGGATAACACTATAGCAAACTTTGGAATAACACTATATTAAAAACTTTGAAATAACACTATAGCAAACTTTGGAATAACACTATATCGAAAACTTTGAGATAATACTATAGAAAACTTTGAAATAATACTATATCAAAAATTTTGAAATAACACTATATCAAAAACTTTGGAATATCATTATCAAATATATATCAAAAAACATAAACACTACTATAATCAAAAAATAAAACTTTGGGGCATCACTAATTCAAAAACTTTAAAGTATTACTTTTTTTGATATCTTGAAGTATTATTTTTATTGATACCTAAATTAGGCAACACAAAAATGATTATCGAACATGTACCTTATATATCAGACATACTTATCTGAAATTTATCTTAATCAAAATTGCGTGACACAAAAATCTCTTTTATATAATCTAGATATTGAAGTATTAATTTTTTATTTGAATTTTTTCTACACTTATTTGTAAAAGGCACAAAAACTCTTTGCCTGAAATGAATGACTAGTTAAATGTAGCAATCTCTCTCCTTCAGAAATTACTACTTAACTAAATAATATTATTTTGATACCTGCTTTATTGAAAGATTTATAATGCCTATGCATATTCAATGATTGCTAAATATTTATTTTTCAGTTCTTTTTTGTGCAGAGTAGTAGATATATCCATCTTAGTCTCAAAATTTCGCTTATATTCTAAGAAGTCAGCCTTACTCATACTTTCACACCCTATTTTCTTTTTTTCTTTCAAGTTCAAAAAGAAAGTGATACTCCAAGTTATAATTAACTAAAATATCTGGAAGTGAGTGATGAAGTTACAAGAAGGTAAAATTATATTAGCTTATCCAATATTTTTTTATGCATAAATAATATTGAAGTTCAAATAAATAGCCTGTTATCAGATCTATGTATTCTATAGCCGATCACTTTTTTATTGCAAAGCAGACTGTATAACCTTTTAGGGTTATCCTTTTGAACCTGTAGAACAATGGTACTTGTATACCTAGATGATAAATTGAAAATTCAAGACTCTATCTCTTCTTCAAATCCTGGCTCAAAGAGCCTATCTATATTTTATGTACGTCTTAATACTATGAACCGATATAATGGCAATAATTAATAGAGCAAGTAATATATATGCTAATAGAGATGATATCAATATACTTACCACAGCAAGGATTGCTTATATTCCTCCTATCAGAATTTGAAAGTGTAATTTGATCAAAGAGGGGTTATAATTTTTTGGCTGTGCAAGGTAAGAAACTATATTTGGTAATTCTTGGAGTGTATTGTTGTCTACAGAGCAGGACACTTCATATCTGGTTTTACTAATATCGATTTCATCACTTGCCTTAGTAATAATCATAGTATTATTTTTTGATAATTTAAAAATCTCATCACTAATATATGTCGATATATTACTATCAATTTTTTCTATTGAATCTATATTTTTTCCACATATAAAATATTTACTGAGATTAGTACTACTCAAAGATATATAATTAGACTTGGTTATGGAACTTTGTTTCTCACTCTATATATTTTTTTCAACATCTCCAATAATGATGGACTTTGATATAGTCTTCAATTTCTGATACTCAAGTTCATAGTCTTTTGAAGCTAGCTCATATTCTACTTCAGTTATTTTAGACTTGAGGAATAATATCTCAGATTTTTTTTTTGATAAGTCATTTTGAATAGAAATCACATCATTCTAGGCTGAAGATAACATACTTTCTAATATTTCAATCATAGATTGGAGAGATTCTATTTTTATTAATTGAGTAATATTCTTAGTTTCGTACTCAATATTGGAAATCTGTAATTGCTTAATCTGAGATGATAAATTATCTAATTCTGAGTTTAATCATTTAAACACATCTATAAGTTGATAGATATACTCGGTAAGTTCTTCTTTATCTTTACTAGTTTGATTTAGATTATGTTGCAAATGTACTTTATCCCATTTGATATTATTAATAAACTTTTTATACACCTTCTGATAGTTTTTAAAACCATCAATAAGTTCAGAATTAGTCTTACAACTATCACATAAAGCTTCTTCAAGTTCTATCTCTCTAGTACTTTCAAGTCGATATTCTTTTGATTTAATATCTCGTAATATACATATATTAACCATATATTTTTTCTCATATATATAACAAAAAATATATTAAATATATATATAAATAAGTATTAATAGGTATCAATAGGTATCAATAAGTATCAATAGATATCAATTAATAGGTATAAATAGGTATCAATAGGCATTAATATGTATCAATAGGTATTAATAGGATTAATATATTTTGAAAAATTACTGAAACTTTTTTTTTCTAATATATATATATCTATCTTAAGATGTTTATCCATATTCATAAAAAATTTTATTGATCCAATGTAACTTATTTATCTGAATCTGATATTATAGAAATTAGAGAATCAAGAGGAAAGATACCAAATACTTTAAAAAGAATGACAGAAAAATTTCATATTGGTGCTCATCATGTTTATAAAATATGGGAGTACAATGAATGTTTACAACAAGATCTTAATTCTCCATCACTTTCTGATTCTGATAACTCTTCTATTTTAAATGATTTTAAAAACAAGAAATCTTCAGCTATTGAGATATCAATTAAAAAAATAAAATCCAAACCTATTTGTATTTTGAATCAACCTTTTATAATAAAAATTTAACTGGAAAGTTCAGTACAATATCATTAGAAACTATATTACCTGAAACTTCACAAAAAACTGAAGAACCTTTGAAATTCTATAAGAGAACACAAAAAGGGATTAAAAAAATTAGAGCAGATGCATATGCTGATATTTCTAAAGTATTATCGTCTAATCTAAAAGTATAGAATTGATTTCTTCTTTATACTTATTATGTAAATCATTATAATATTTTTTTTTTTGTATACCCGTAGTCAGGTTAGATTCATGGTTTATTAATCAATTGAAAACATAAGTACATTTTCATTTGAACAGCATGATATATACTATAGCTAAACTTTCTATCATAATCTAACTAACTTGTCATAAGCATAAAAGTCTCTAAGTTTGATCTTGGGGACAATATTTTGCTTTGCAGTGTTTTTGGATAAAGACCCTCCTAGTCCACTGCATCTTTGCCAGCAGGTTGTCACTGCCATATGTCTGGCCAAGCCATTAGATTACAGAAAACTACAAAAAGATGGGTTGAACAAAAGGGAAAGATGAATATCTAAAAATGTCTAAGTAGATAAAAAGAAAATAAAAGAGTAAAAAGGTAAAAAACATTTCCAGCTTTCTCTAAAAGCCTGCTTCTCAAGACTTCTTCTCAATAAGAAATAACCCGATTGAGATATCCTTTCTTTTTCTAACCATCTGAGAAACTTATCTATTCTTGATCTTGATTTCCTTCTTGTGTACCATCTGAGAAGACTTATCGCCTAGTGGGAGTCTTTACTTCCAGGACACACTTAGTCCCAACCTTTTTTGGACAATGATTTTTTATTCACCTGTGGTAGAAGGGTAACATATGATAAATCCCAGGTTCTTATGTAACCTAATAGGGACTGGGCTGTGTTGTTTCAGTGTGATACCTTTTAGCAGCCACATCTAGTTAAAGAAATTTTACTGGTATATATCTTCCATTGTCAAAAATAGTCTTTTCCCAAAGATCTTTTTGCTTAACAATAGTGGAAGGGTACCAGAAGACAGTGGAGATCCTTGTCAATTGTGGTATTCTTCAACAACTTCTAGGAAAATGCATTCTCAACTGTAATCAAAGAGTTGGAGCTTAGCATGGAATAGAGACCATTTGGTATTATTGCCTGACCAGGATAAAAAGGAGACCTTAGTCTTGAACTTTGCCTGACTGGGATGATAGGAGAGAAAGATCTCAGCTTGAACAAATAACAGCTTTTTCACCACCTGAGAACTTGTTGCTCATATCTTATTGGTCTCATGGACTTGATCTATAGGTTAACCCAATTGGAGGAGTGAGGTGGACATGGGGCACCAATCAACTCTTTCTATCACCAATGATATTATCGGAACACGTGAGGTGATCAATAGAAGCTTGTTTATATTCCATTATTAACATGTTTCATGCAATCAGAAGCCAGGTGACATTGTGCTACCAGAAATTCAGGATTAAACTGAGATGGATAAAATCCCCCAAGAAAACTATGAAAAACAGTAGACACTCTAAGAGTGTAGAAGACAATATGTAAGAAGGTATGTAATAAGCCTTCTCCTGCCAACAAAATCTCTATTTCTTGTCGCTTTTAGCACTGTAAGGTGACACTTCACTTGTCAGTCCTTTTCCTTCCTAGAAGCTTCTTGTCCTTAGTAGAGGAAGTATGTATTTGAGTTTTTTCAAATCACTAGAGACTCAAGTTTTTATTCAAAGGAGTTTATAAACAAGTAGGGGAGGGTAGGAGAGATACATGAAAACAAGCTTCAAGTTGTTTTAGTGAAAGTGTAAAGACTTTATTAGTACAGAAGTATAAAACTTCTTACAAATATCTTTTTTGTGTGTAATCAGAGGATCTTCAGAAAGAGTTTTTTTTTGTAAATCATTATAATATCTGATATATTCTGAATTGATTTAAACATTAGTAAATAGTATTTTTTCAAGTTCCTTTACATGAATGGTTATACTTTTACAATTTACATATTTTTTTTTAAAGTTGAATTATTAGAATCTGTACTAAACCCTGCAGAAGCATATCATTTCTCCAATGGTTCATTATCACTCTCATTACTATTGGTATCCTATGAAATTTGATCCAGTACTAAAGGCTTATTGCAAAGCAATGTGACTCTGTCCTTATCATCCTAAGATACAGTAGCACAATTTACTTCAAGTTTATTTTTGACCTTGTGCATAGTAATTGGAATAATAAAATCCCTCCCTTATAATAAATCTTCATTTTATTATTTGCCCAATCTATGGCATATTTATATTTCTTGAAAAGTGGATTTGGGAATATTAATGTCAGTTTAGGAGGGTATATAACTACAAAATCTTCATGTATAGTAAAACTTGAGGAGAATGTTATTGAAAAATCACGAACAATGCCAATAAATTCTATTGGAACAATAGCAACACCGCTGAGATCATATTTTTTAGATCTATATATTTTCCAGCCTATACATTTAACAATATCTTTTGATACAATTATAGGTTTAGTGCCCCTATTTAGTACCAATGTTGGAATTTTTAAACATTTGATTTTAACTAGTATAGTTGCAATACTAATTACTAGTTCTTTCTAATAAACAAAATTTATCTCCATAGGATTATCTAGCATTTCATTCTCCCCATTTGAATCAAGTATTTCTGGAGCTGGATTTTGATAATTTATAAAATCAGGTCTTATAACAGATAAATTCATATTATTAATATTGTTTCTAATTGTTTCTATAACCTTTGGATCATTAAATATATCTAGAATAATTTTTTGATCTATAAGTCGATAATCATATCTGATTTCTTATGTGATTTTTGTGAAGTATATTGAATCAGATATTTGAGACTCTGTCTCTTCTTTGGACTAGACTTCTTTTAAAGAATAAATTACTCTTTCACTTTATTTGTTTTTTTTTGTATTAGAAATATATATATCATAACTATAATATGATCTACAGATCTATAGTGCAGTGGTTAGCACTCCATAGGTCAGATCACAAGATGCAGGTTCAAATCCTCTAGGGGGCTAATGTGATTCCCCTGCACAAAAGCAGATAGGATCTGCATTCATTAGCCTAACTGTAAATTAACTAATGTTTCTGAATATAGCTACTGGTCTATAAGAAGATCGTAATTAGTCGAATATCCGAGATTGGATAGGATCATCCCTAATATGATCACATTACCCAATGGTAATAAGAAGAGTAGACTCTAAAACCGGTAGTGTACCTCTCAAAATGAAGTGCATGGCTGTGCCAGGTTTCACAGACTTTACTATCGAGAGGCCTTGATAGGAAGCAACAAAGTCACAGACCACTCTGAAGAATTGAACAAACCAGGGTTCAGAATACTGTAATTGACGGTCTAATAACCAGAATACTCTTAAGAAAAAATTGTTCTGGAAAAAATTAAGACAGATTCACATGTCTTTCCGAATAGGTAGTAGTAGTATATAGTATTATGTAGGATATATATATAGCTACTCATATATAAATAGATCTACTATAACATTATATGTACAATACTTATTGATATATGTAACACACTAGTTTATCATGTATGATACATAAGCGAACAGATTCATAATGTATACTGCTTACACTTGAGCAGGCATGAGCATATAATTAATAAAAGACATGGCTCCATAAAAGACACCCCAATATTTACAAAACAAATAAGTATCACAGCTGCAGAGAGACAGAACATAATTATCACCCCTTCACCTGCACTCAACACAATATCAACATCTACGAGAAAATCAACAGAAATATATATAGGGAACTCCACTACAGGAAAAATGACAAGTCCTCTCAAATAACACACAACAAAGTCGAGCTCAGCCCTAAAAACCTTAACACACTCATCTTCAGAGGAGATATTAGCAAGGTCCTAAATAACCTCATCATAGAAACAATAGGACATGAAAAGCTGCTAGACACCCTTAAAAGCATTATACAATACACCAGATTTCTTACTTTCAACATCTGGCTTGACAAATGCAGAAGAATGTTACAATGGGAAAAGAAACAGGGAATTAACAAAACATCTATCAAATGAAAAAGAAAAAAAATATAACAGAGACCACACAAAAAAGAAAGAATGATAACGAACAAGACTAAACAAGCTGACATACAGAACACAATAAATAACATCCTGAAAGGAATACATAACATCTTAGACATCTTTCAAATCAGTGCTAACGGAGTCTAGACATGTTGGTTCTTAGCAGGGAGCAACAAGCCATAAGGGATTATCAAAATCAATTAGCTTTTTAATAGGTTAGTATAGGAAAATACATAAAGAAAATGAGTTAGTAAATAGCTTATTAATTCAAGTAATATGTACCACACTAAAATTAATAAAGTAGGCCTGCTGCACTTTAAAAAAAAAAAAAAAAAACTTAATAGAGAATAAAAATAAATAAATAATCTACAAAAAACTCTTTCCGCTAATCCACTATTTTCCTAAAAATTTCTTTTTTTGGTAAGTGTTTAGAGAAAAAGGATAATACAACTCAAGCTCAATAAATACAGTAAAGAGAAATACAACTATATCACTTTACTGAGAGCAACATATAAAGCTATATAAACAAGCCACCAGAAAAAGAGTACATAATAATAACATTAGTACTTTATTCATCAACTTTTGAGGAAAAGGGAAAACAAAAGTAAATCTGAATTACAGTAAGATCAAGGGACCTAACATCAACTTCCCTAGCTTCCAACCAGGCCAGTGCAGATTTACACCTTTTTAGACATTAGAAGAAACCTGGCAATATAGTAATCTCAATCGGTAAACCAGTCAAAACTTAAAATTTGCAAGACTCAAAAGGACATCAGGAATTCAAGAGCAATGGCTAGAGATTATCAGTAACAACATATCAGCAACACATAAACAACTAGCACGTAATGCAGATACAAACATGTTCTTTTAGACAATAAAAACATAATATTAGATTACATGACATTCTTTAAACAGATAAACAAGTGCAATATGTGTTTTTGCTAATTACAAAACACATTTTTTACATCTGGTTTATGCCTTAATAGATCCAGCATATATGTTACTAAAATCAACAAACAAATAGATAAACAACCTGCAACTCGTGTTTACTTCACAATTGATTTACTAGTATAACAGATAGATTAGGAAACCCCCAGTAATACTATCCAAATAAATAAACAAATAAATAGAGTTAATCCGCAAAGTGTGACTCATCCAATAATCACATGACACAGCTAACATGGATAGGGTACAATGTATTCTTTATATAGTAAATAAAAGAGAGGAGAATATTTTTAAGTAGCAGAAATGAACATAGAACAATAATAGATAGAGAAGAAAATAATGAAGAGGTTCAAACAAGAGTAGTAAGAATTGGCACACATAATATCAGAGGTGCTACAGACAAAACAAATCAACAGAGTCTGATTGAAGAGATACAAGAACAAGGAATAGATATAATGGGCATATGTGAAACAAAGCTAACCCAAACCAATGCAAAATGGGCTTTCGACAAACAAAAAGCCTATAAACACTTCTACAGTATCAACAAAGACATACCATTTGGAGCAGGCGTAAGTCTTTTTAATTAGGAAAGATCTAGAAAAGAAAGTAGCATCAATAGATAAAGAAGAAGGTTATATAATTGCAGCCAACTTTCTCATGAAAAAGAAAAAAATCTGTATTATCCAGATCTATATCCCATCAGATAAACACTGATACAAAAAAGTGCAAGAGAAGCTAACTAACCTAATTAAAAAGAAGTATAGACAGAGATTTCATATTATAGTAATGGGTGATTTCAATACTGTCTACAATCTATCAGAAGATAGAATAGTATTTTCCAAGGCTAAGTTCAAATCTTCTTGGCATCCAGAAATTCCAATGTTCAACTTTTTGGATAAATGGGGCTTTCTAGATACTCAAGCAATATGGGAGGGTAAAAGCAAGACCCCAACACGATGGGATGCAACAAGTAGTAGTAGAATTGATTATATCTGGATATCGCAGGGACTAACAAGATATCCATTGCTTCGATTTGATAATTAAGAAGTGCAAAAAGTTACAGGGAGTAATCATACTATGTTGATAATTACTGTACCTTACAAGATGAAAACCTTTTTACAAGATGTCCTACTATTAAATCAAAGACACAAAATAAGAGAAAAATTGACATAAAAAATTCCTCACCAAAACAATGGCAAAATTACCGTGATTGTCTGAATCACAAACTAAAGACAAGGCTGGAGCCTCTCCTTCTAGAAGACCCAGAAAATGGTGAAGAAGAAAATCTTGCAAACAAGATCTGGGAAGTCTTTGAGAATCAAATAAGTAAGGCAGCCTTTAACAAACTTGAATCAAAAAAGATTATACCACATAAAGCTAAAGACGAGAGACATAGCCCTGAATTTATCAAATATAGGAAAGCTTTGCAATTGAAGAGACTTCTTAAAAAAGCAGAAGTTTCAAAAACATAGAAAAGCTGCAAAATCTTTATAAAGCAATTGAAAAACATAACATTATCTATAGTCCAAACCATCAAATCGAAAACTATTGCATACAATATAGCATCTGCAACATGCCCTGGGGGAAGTTAAAAAAAGATATTCAAGATGCAATAGAAGGCTTAAAGTTTATAAGTACAAGAGAGGCTATCAAAGTTACATTAGAGCAAAGATACGATAATCTGAATAATAATTAAAGAAGAATGGTAAACTCCCTAATTAACAAAGAAAGGGCAAGATAATACTCGACAAGGTTAAAATTCAGCAAGGTGATAATGAATACATAATGACAGAAAAACAGAAAATTAAAAAAGAAATAAAACACTATTACCTAGAAGCCTTTAAGAAAAGAAAAATTAATTTTTACAACTTAACAGAAGATTGGAAAAAGGAATATAATTCTAGAAGTTATATCCAAGATATTTGGTATAAGAATCTTCTTAAACCAATTTCACAAGAAAAACTAAATGAAACACTCAAGATACTCCCTAATAATAAGGCTCCAGGAAAATCTCAAATCAGCTACGAGATGCTGAAAAGACTAAGTCAGGAAGAAAAAGAATACTTATAAAAAATATTCAACTACTTCCTAAAATGGGAGGTTACACCTATATCTTGGAGACAAAGTCATATATACCTATAACCAAGCCAAAACTGTAAGAATGTGAATTGTTAAACACAAGACCCATAGTATTATTGAAAGTCACAAGAAAGTATTTTATCAAAGTTCTAACCAATAGAATGGAGAATATTTATAAGATCAATAATATTCTCAAAGGACCCAACTATGCAAGGCTACCAGGAGAGAGTACTGCAAAACTGATTCATATTCTCAACAACATCTGTGAAAACATGAGAGAAAACAAAAAGGAACTGTAAATACTATTTTAAGACATAGTTAAAGCTTACGACACTATCAGTCTAGAAATGCTAGTAAAGGCCATGGAAAGAATCAAGATACCTAAAGGTTTCATCAAAATCGTGATGAGTCTTTTCAAAAACAGAGAATTTAAAGTTATATTTGAAAATGCTTAACAGAATCGATAAGAGCAGAAGATGGTATTGATTAAGGAGAAACTATCTCACTACTAATGATGACATGAAAAAGATTCTAGAAACAGCAAGAATCTTCTATTTGGACAACAACTCTCAAATCAATAGTAACAAATCGGTCCTAGTTACTATAAATAATCCTAACTGCTACCCAGAAGAAGTCAAAGCAGGTATTGAAAATGAGGTAGTCAAAGAACTTGATAGAATAGAGCAAGCAAGATTTTTGGGAATCTGGACAGGTAGCCAAAAAACAGCGATTGAGCTCAAAGAAAGAGTGCTTAAAGAAATCCACATGGTTACTAGGGCCCTCAAAAACAAAAAAGTGATAGATAAACAAGCACTCTATATTCTGAATAGGGTATTAATACCAAGAATAGAATTCAAAATGCAACATAGTATATTGTCCTGGAAGATATGTAACATGTTAATAACAGTATACAGAAAACTCTTTAAAAATAAAAGTTTATTATGTAGATCTATGCCCAATAGCATAATACACCATCCAAAAATCCACAATTTGAAGAGTATTTGGTTGCTACACAGAGAAAGTCAGATAACAGGATTGTGTAACAGATTGAATGATCTTGGACTGGCAGAGATCACAACAATTATAAGGCTAAAACAGGCACAAATTAAATATTGAAAACCACTTAACCTGTTAACGTGCAGCTCTCTTAATCATCTCCCAGACAAAGGCAACTTCTCACTCCAAGTAATCAAGCTAGCTAAGGATATGGGAATAACTTTCCATAGTTGGAAATGGCATGATATTTTTGAATGGGAAAAGGGAAACAGTCTAATTAAAGAATACCTTT